>JASDQU010737270.1:92293-108921 GCA_032191745.1 Picea mariana
TCAATTTGAAGTAGGAGATTAGGTTCTGGCACATCTCAGGAAGGAAAGGTTCCCTAGGGGGACATATAACAAGCTAAATATGAAGAAGATAGGACCATGTAAGATCTTGAGGAAGTTTGATGTAAACGCCTATGAGATCGAGCTGCCAGATGATGTGGGCATATCACCCATATTCAATGTTTCAGACTTGTATCCTTATAGGAGGAATGGCATAGAGGGATCAACAGATAAAGAGAAGATTCAATGGGAGAAACAAATGCTTATAGCAGAAAAGACACAGATGGATAAGATTGTTGATCAGATGATTGGTAAGAAGACCCGAAGGAAGACCTATTTTGAGTATTTGGTCAAGTGGAAGGGACACCCAATAGAAGATTCCAGTTGGGAGAGTGAAGTTGATATCCATAAGCATGGAAAGTCGGTGCAGGAGCTCATGGACAGGAGTCCATGAATTTTTTCCTAGGGGAGTATGATGCTGGAGCATTGTCAGCAAGTACACGTGGTAGGACAACTCAACACCTTTGGACCAATTCAAAACCTCGAATGCGAGCTGGTAATGCAAATATTTTGCAGCTGATAGAAACAAAAAAGAGAAATACCATGCGCATAGACAAAATGAGCATGAGTGACCTGGGAGTTAACCCTAGTCTCGATGTAATCGCAATTAGATAGTAGTTAGTTGTTTTCTTTTGTATAAAGAGAGGTTTTGTACACCCTAAAGAAGGGTTACGAGAGTTGTGAGAAAGTAGAAGTTTCTGTTGTTGTTTGGTTTTAGCTGTAACCATTTTCTTGATTGAATGAAGATAACAGAGGAAAATTGATCTAAATGTGTGGGACTGTGTTGTTTGTATTTTCTCTGTTGTTGTCAATATTTTCAAGAAGGAATGAATCTTGCTACGCGTGTATGTAGCTTTGAAATGCTTGCATAAAATTTAGGCCGCTCTTCTTCAAGAGCCGGTGCAAGGTGTGCACACAGTTTGCAAGGACTGCATTGATACGGTCTGTTTCGACTCGTAAAGCTCAAAATAAATAGCGTAAGATTTCCTTTGCAACGAGTGCAAGGTGACTGCTGCAAAGAGTGCACTGTCATCCGTGAGAATCTAGATCTTGCGTAAGAATATTCTACCAGGAGGGCACGGATCCAGAATTCAGTCTGCAAGGAGTGCGTTGACAGATTCTGTCACGATCCATAAGATCAGGAGGAATAGCGTAATATTTCCTTTGTAGGAAGTGAAAAAAACAACTTCCACAAGGTGTGCACGGTTGTCACAAGAATTCAAGACTTTATGTAAAGATCTGTTGCAAGGAGTGCAAAGATCGAGAATTCGATGAGGAGTTGAAGCGATTCTATAAAGAAGTCTAAGAATCAAGAACAGAGGAATGCCAGGACAGTGGGGAAGGATTCTTTTCAAGAATCTTTGATTCTGAGTTTGAATAATTTCTCGGGAAAAGCAATAAGTGCTTGGGAGATCGAAATCTTTGAGGAGATCAAGCTCATGAGGGATAACACTTTCCAGGAAGTGCGAACGAGATCCAAGAAACATACTCACAGGAAGGATAAAGGTCGTAGCCTTTAAATCCTTTGAAAATTTCCTAACTTAGAAGAAGGCGTAAGATCAAAGGGTATTGGCCCTTGGTTAGGGAAGTAAGCGAAGATCAAGGAATAAAAGGAAAAATTCAAACTGTGCGGAAGACACAGTGACTGTTACTGGGTTGAAGTGAGCAAAAGAGAAGAAAATATGGAGCGAAGTCCGAGAAAGCAAGCCATTGGATGAGGAGATCGAGGATGACAGATCAACAAGGAAGATGGATCGTGGACAAATCAACAAGTGAAGAAATCCACCGTTGGATGCTTTGGAGCACTGCGTGAGAAGGAAGGAAAGACAGGTTGGCGAAGCCCTGAAAACATGGGTCAAGTTTACCTAGGGTTTTGACACCTAGGTTTCGACCTAAGGCTGTTGGTGAGTGATTGTAATGTATAAATAAAGGTCAAGAGGACCTGGGTTGGGTTGTTGTTGTTATTGTGGGTTAGTGTTGTTGTTGTTAGAAGAGATTGTGTTGTGAGGAGAGATTTCTATTGAGGGATAAGTATTGTATCGTGAGAGCAGTCTGTGTTGTAAGATATTTAGCTGAGTGTGAAGATCAACCCTGCAGTTGGGTGCGTAGGGAAGAGAGGAAGAGAGAGAAGAAGAGAAGATCTGCTAGCTAAGAGCGCATATTAGAATTGTATGCTTTCATCTTAATATATTATAAATCATAGTTCTGTGGACGTAGCCCTAGAGAGAGGGTGAACCACGTATATCTTGTGTTGTTTGTGATTGATGGTATATTCTTTGTCATTTGATATGCTGCTATGATGATAATGTGTTAGATCTGAGATATAACTAAGCACAGTTATATCCCTGTTATGTTGTTTGTAATTTCCCTGTTATTGTGTTTGTTCAAGAATACATGAATATTGTTACAAGTGTGTATATATTTGAAATGTATGCATAAAATTTAAATTGCTTTTCCTCGTGAGCCGGTGAAAGGTGTGCACACAGTCCTCAAGGAGTGAGTTGACCGAGTCTTTCTCGACTCATAAGCTCAGGATGAACATCGTAAGGTTTCTTTGGAGGAAGTGTAAAGGGTAGCACTTTCCAAGAAGTGCGAACGAGATCCAAGAAACAGACTCACATGAAGAATAAAGGTCGAAGTATTTAAATCTTTCGAAAATATTCTAAGTTAGAAGAAGGCGCAAGCTCAGGGGAAAAGATCTGGACCGTACGATCAACGTCTAGACAACAAGGAGTGAGCACAATGGAAAATATCTTAGCTGTTCGATCAGAGCACAAAGAAAGGATATCAGCCGTCCAATCTGTGTGCAAAAGGATCGTATCCGTCCGATCAAGAACTATCCATCGTCAAGGGGGACACGTGGCTAGAGATCAGAATTTCACTGACTCGCGATTCAGAGAAGTCAAAGACAGAGTTATAAGAACTCATGAATCACGAAATCATGATTTGATCGCAACCATCTATCAAAGGGAGATCATAGACCATAGATTTGGTCTAGTCTGAGGTTCACAACTCGGGAAAGTCAAAGGAAAGAATTCTGGGAACTCACGAAATTTGAGTTTGTGATTTGATCTGAGCCGTCAGATCGATGAGAGATCTCAACCATTGATTTTCCAGGGAGATATCGAAAGTTCGGATATTGGGAGAAGGGAAGTGTGCAGTCTTCCAACTTCACAAAACACAAAGTCTCGATATGCAAAAAGGAGATCAGGACCATTGGATCGCGGGGATTGTGGACCCTTTATCTAACAAGTGAAAAGTTCACAAATTCAGAGTTTGAAAGATGGGAGACGAGCTATCTTTCAACCTCGTGAAGCATGAAGTCCCGATTTGCGAAGGGGAGAGTAGAGCCGTTGGATCGTGAAGATTGTAGACTGTCGATCTGGCATGATCACAAATTCATAAGTCGGAGGAAGGGAGATAAGGAACCTCACGACAACGTGAAGTGAAAAATCGTGACTTAATTAGAACCATTGGATCACGGAGGAGTGTGGGCCGTCGATCTGACGCAAGAAGAGTTCGGGAATTAGGAACTTGGGAGAACGAAGTTAGCAAAACCTTCAGGGACGTGAAACGCAAAGTCGTGAAGCACCTTTCGCTTAAGCGAGTAGTCATCGCCAGTGGTCATGTGAGGGAAGGGCTTATCCAGAGAAGAGCTAGCACCTATTTATGCTAAAGCTTTAAAAGCATTAAGGAAAATCTCCCGTTTTCCATAGAACCTACACCTTAAGAAGAAGGGAGCCTATTCAGTTGATTGGGGCTCTTGAGGGACTGAAGAGTCAATCAGACTCAGTTTCTTGATTGATTCTAGACTGGGAGGTCATGCAACCCTTAGGAGAGAAGGGGGGTCTACATCAAGTGGTATCAAAGCTAATTTTCATCTGTATATTTCAAGTGAAGGAGAAAAATAACTTGAAGTTGTACTCTGTGTGTGAGATACAGTCAACACAATGCCATTGAGGAGATGAGGGGAGCCACCTTTAACCAATCATATTGTAGAAAGAGAGATGCGAGAAATTCATGCAAGGTTGGAAGTGATGGAAGCAGCGCAGAGAAGAGTAGCTGATGGTGGAGACGTCAATGATGCAGAGAGTGAATATGTAGAAGCCGAAGAAGCTTCAGGGGAACACGTTGTCGAAGAATGCTTGCTAAGAGAAGTTGTTAGATTAGGAGCTAGAGCCACGATAGAGGTCCCAATGTATGAAGGCAATTTGGACGCTGAAGAGCTGCTGGATTGGATAAGGTCCATGGACAAATATTTTTATTATGAAGATGTCAATGGGGAGAAAAAGGTGAGACATGTTGTCACCAGGCTTAAAGGACATGCATTACTTTGGTGGGATGAACTGCAGGCCGAGAGGAGAAGTAGAAGCAAACAAAAGATAAAGAATTGGGACAAAATGGTAGCCAAGCTAAAGGCTAAATTCAAGCCCAAATATTATCAGATCAATCTGTTCAGGAAGCTATAGAACCTGATTTAGAAGGGTATGCTAGTTAAATAATACACAGAGGAGTTCTACAAGCTGAACATCAGAGCTGGACAAAGAGAGAGGGATGAAGAAAAAGTTGTTAGGTATATAAATGGCTTGAGGTATGAAAACTAGGATGAGCTCATCATGATGTCGGTAAGGACAGTGGAGGATGCTTATTAGTTTGCGCTGAAGGCAGAAGAGAAGTTGGCTAGAAAACAAAGACAACAAGGTAGAGGTAAAATCTCAGCCCCGAACAAAGGAAAGGGAATTGCCCATGGAAAAGCACATAATTGCAAAGACGAGGCTGAAACCCCACATAGTCACTCAGAAAGAGGAGGAAGTTCCCAAGGAAGACATGCTGGTGGAAGGAAATCTTCTAGAGGAAGAGGTAGAGGATGAATAATGTGTTATGCCTGTGGAAAGATAGGACACATTTCTTGGGAATGCCCCGCGAAAAAGAAAGAAGGAGGAGAAGCTCACATTTCAGAAGCACAAAGAGGGAATGTTGAAGCAGAAGGAGAATAGGATGGAACATCCCTGATGATGAGAAAGGTTCTCTTAAAACCAGAGGCAGAAGTTAAAAAGTCAGTACAGAGGAAATCTATTCAGGACAACTTGCAAGGCTAAAGACAGAGTATGCAAGGTGATAATTGACAGTGGGAGCACTGATAACTTAGTATCCATGGAGATGGTGGACAAATTGGAGTTGGAGACAACTGCACACCCAGACCCATATAAAGTATCATGGTTGCAGAAAGGACACCAGGTAATGGTGACTAAACAATGCTTGGTTGAATTTAAGATAGGAGGATATAGAGATGAAATTCTGTGTGATGTAATTCCCATGGATGTATGCCATATTTTGTTGGGAATACCATGGCAATTTGACAGGAATGTCATTCATGATGGGAGGAAGAATACATACACCTTGGAGAAGAATGGTAGGACATAAATGTTGCTGCCAATAGAGGAGAAGAAAGTGAAAGGGGAAGCTAACACGAGCATACTTCTCATGAGTGGGAAGGAACTCCTGAAAGAAGTCAATAAAGAACAGGAGATGCAGTTTGTTGTGGTGAGGAAAACCAGAGCTATCCTTACTAGTACTTCTATGGATGATTTACCTGAAGAAGTTCAAGAATTGTTGGATAATTTTGCTGACATAGTGGTGGATGAGCTACCTAACTCATTTCCACCCATCATAAGTATCAACCATCATATCGATTTGATACCAGAATAAATTACACCAAACAAAGAAACGTACAGACTGACACCTCGAGAGAATGAGGAGGTAAAAAACCAAGTCCAGGAATTGTTAGACAAGGGTTTGGTCAGAGAGAGCTTGAGTCCATTTGCAGTGCCAACTGTGTTGAGTCCAAAGAAAGATGGAGGATGGAGAATGTGTATAGACTCGAGAGCCATCATCAATATCACTATCAAGTGTAGATTCCCTTTGCCAAGAATAGATAATTTGATGGACTATTTAAGTGGAGCAAATTTCTTTTCTAAGATAGATTTGAAAAGTGGATATCACTAGAACAGAATGAGAGAAGGTGATGAGTGGAAGAAAACCTTTAAGACAAATGAAGGTTTGTATGAGTGGCTTGTTGTGCAATTTGGCTTAACCAATGCCTCGAGTACTTTTATGAGGTTGATGAATGAAATACTAAAATATTTCATTGGCAAGTCCGTGGTTGTGTATCTAGATGATATACCGATCTTTAGCAAGACTAAAGAAGAGCATTTGAGGCACCTAACACTAGTGATGAGGAAACTATAGCAGGAGAAGTTGTTGATAAACCTGAAGAAGTGCTATTTATGAAGACACAACTCATTTACTTGGGTTTTGTGATCTATGCAAATTAATTGAAGATGGATCCAGAGAAGGTGAAAGCAATCAAAGAATGGCCATCACCCAGGAGCATATTTGAGGTAAGAAGTTTCCATGGATTAGCAAGTTTCTATAGGAAGTTCATCAGATATTTCAGTGGAATTTGTGCACCAATGATGGATACAGTGAAGAAGAGGCACGAGTATTTTAAATGGATAGAGGAGGCTGAGAAGAGATTCAATATACTGAAGGAGAAAATAACAGGGCGACCAATTTTGGTCTTGCCAAATTTTGGGAAGACATTTCAGGTGAGATGTGATGCAAGTGGCTTTGCAATTGGAGGAGTTTTGAGCCAAGACAATAGACCTGTTTCTTACTTCAGCGAGAAGCTGAATGAGACTAAGAGAAAATAATCCACCTATGACAAGGAGTTTTATGCCATAATACAAGCCCTGAAGAAATGGAGACATTACCTTGTCCCACAAAAATTTGTCTTGTATAGCGATAACCAAGATTTACAATTTATAACCAGACAAGAAAAATTGAATCAGAGACATGCAAAGTGGACTGAGTTTATGCAGAATTTTACTTTTGTCATAAAACATATTGCTGGGAACGCTAACAAAGTTGCTGATGCATTGAGCAGGAGATGTTTGATTCTGCAGGAATTTCAGGTAAAGACCTTAGGGTTTGAACACCTTGAGGAAATGTACAATGGTAATCTAGATTTCAAGGAAGCATACGAAGCATGCACAAATCCTGTGATGAGAGATATAAGCCAATGTACAGAGTATATGATTCAAGAGGGATTGCTGTTCAAGGGAAATCAATTGCGCATACCAAAATGATCAATGAGGGATAACCTTTTGAAGGAAAAACATAGTGGAGGATTGGCAGGACATTTCAACCATGATAACACATTTTCACAGTTGAGCAATTCATACTATTGGCCAAGTATGAGAACAGATGTGATAAAATTTGTGAATAGATGTAGAATTTTCCAACATGCAAAAGGTAAAAGATAGAACACTGGATTGTATCAACCATTGCCTGTACCAAAGAGGCCTTGGGATGCAATAAGCATGGATTTTGTGTTGGGACTTCCAAGAAGGTAAAGAGAATGTGATTCCATATTTGTGGTGGTGGATAGATTTTTCAAAGATGACACACTTTATCCCATGCTAGAATACCATTGATGCAACACATGTTGCAAATCTGTTATTTAAGGAAGTTGTGAGACTTCACGGCCTACCCAGAAGCATTGTCTCGGACATAGACACAAAATTTGTTGGTCATTTTTGGAGAACACTATGGAAGAAGTTAGGGACATATTTGACCTTCAACTCAACTTATCACCCTTAGACAAATGGACAGACTGAGGTGGTAATAGAAGTTTGGGAAACATTTTGAGGAGTCTGGTCACCGAGAACCATAATCACTGGGATCAGATTCTGCCACAAGCAGAATTTGCATACAACGACTCACCAAACAGGAGAACTGGGAATAGCCCATTCCAAACATTATATGGAATGCATCCTAGGGGAGTATTTGAGTTGAGAGACTTAGAACAGAGTGAGATCAGAAGAGCTGGAGCAAAAGATTTTGCTGCAGAAATGCAGAAGCTCCATAGACAGATAAGAGGGACGTTGTAGAGTGCTAACCAAGAGTACAAGCACAAAGTTGATCAACATCGTAGAGAAATTCAATTTGAAATAGGAGATCAGGTTCTAGCACATCTCAGGAAGGAGAGGTTCCCTAGGGGGACATATAACAAGCTAAAGATGAAGAAAATAGGACCATGTAAGATCTCGAGGAAGTTTGATGCAAATGCCTACGAGATTTAGCTGCCAGATGATGTGGGCATATCAACCATATTCAATGTTTCAGACTTGTATCCTTACAGAAGGGATGACATAGAGGGGTCAACAGATCAGGAGAATATTCGGTGGCAGAAACAAATTCATATAGCAGAAAAACCATAGATGGAAAAGATCATTGATCAAAGGATTGATAAGAAGACCTGAAGGAAGACCTATTTTGAGTATTTGGTCAAGTGGAAGGGACATCCAATAGACGATGCCAGTTGGGAGAGTGAATATGATATCCAGAAGCATGGAAAGTCGGTGCAAGATCTCATGGACAGGAGTCCATGAATTTTTTCCCAGGGGAGTATGATGTAGGAACATCGTCAACAAGTACACGTGGAAGGAAAAATCAATGCCTGAGAACCAATCTGGAGTCTCGAACGCTAGCCAATACTGGAAATATTTTGAAGCTGATAGAAAACACCAAAAGGAAAGATCATGTACGTGGAGACAGAATGAGAACGCGGGACTTGGGAGTTAACCCTAGTCTCGATGTAACCACAATTAGGTAGCAGTTAGTTTTTTTTTTAAATAAAGAGAGGTTTTGTACGCCCTAAAGAAAGGGTACGATAGTTGTGAGCAAGTAGGAATTTCAGAGCAGTGATTGTTGTTTGAATTTTACTGTAACCATTTTCTTTATTTTGAATGAAGATAATGTTAGCAAAACAGGACCGCAGAGCAATAAAATAAAACAAATTCAGAAACAAAACATAGAAGATACACAATACAAGAGAGACACATATTTACATGGTTCACCTAGTGTGGGCTATGTCCACCAGAGAAATTGCCAGGTCCTTCCTTTATTATTATCCAACAAATGAAGGGATACAACCTACAACAAAACCGGCTGTAACTTCCTCTTCTTTCTCTCACAGTCTCCTCTCTCAGAATACAATATTTACATCATCAACCATAGTGGCAATACATTTCCCTCATAAAAGAGGGTTGCCTTATAGGGAAAAAAACCCTAACATAATCTCTACCGTTAGATCTGCGACCTTATAATGAACGATCCATATTTACAATTAAATTACAATATACATTTACAAGAAAATTTTTCTTTTGGGGGCGCCCCCGAACCCCCACTGGGGGCCCGCTTTCCCCCAGACCCCCCAACCAGGGGGATATCCCCCCTGGACCGCGCAGAGGGGGTACCCACCCTTTGCGCTCCCCCACGTGGAAAAGTGTACATACTTTTGGTGTGTAAATACTTCATGGGGTATAAACACGACTGAAAGTAAAAGACCTCTGAATCAAGAAGATAATCAGGCTCCACAACCAACAGATAACAGAGGAAAATTGATCCAATGTGTGAATCTATTGTTGTTTGTAATTTCCTTGTTATTGTGTTTGTTCAAGAATACATGAATCTTGTTACAAGTGTGTATATCTTTCAAATTCCTGCATAAAATTTAAATCACTTTTCCTCGTGAGCCGGTGCAAGGTGTGCACATAGTCCTCAAGGAGTGAGTTGACCAAGTCTGTCTTGACTCGTAAGCTCAGGAGGAACATCGTAAGGTTTCTTTGTAGGAAGTATAAAGCGACTGCCACAAGGTGTGCACAGTCATCACAAGAACTCAAACCTTGTG
The DNA here is from genome assembly GCA_032191745.1 of Picea mariana. Classification (NCBI taxonomy): domain Eukaryota; kingdom Viridiplantae; phylum Streptophyta; class Pinopsida; order Pinales; family Pinaceae; genus Picea; species Picea mariana. The sequence continues at coordinate 102,105 of JASDQU010737270.1, forward strand.
TAAAGATATGTTGCAAAGAGTGCACAGGTCTGGAATTCGATGAAGAGTCGAGGAAACTCCATAAAGAATTCAAAGTATCAGAACAGAGGAACGCCAGGAAGGTGGGAAAGAATTATTTTCAAGAATATTTGGGTCTGAGTTTGACGAATTTCCTGGAAAAGAAAGAAGTGCTTGGGAGATCGAAATCTTTGAGGATATCAAGCTCAGGAAGGGTAACACTTTCCAAGAAGTGCGAACGAGATCCAAGAAACGGACGCACAGGAAGAATAAAGGTCAAAGTCTTTAAATCTTTCAAAAATCTTCTAAGTCAGAAGAAGGCGTAAGCTCAGGGGAAAATATTTGGATCATTCTATCAGTGTCCAAAAAACTAGGAGTGAGCATAAAGGAAAATATCTTAGCCATTCAATCAGAGCGCAAAGAAAGGATCTCCACCGTTCGATCTGCGCACAAAAGGATCGTAGCCATCCGATAAAGAACCGTCCATCGTCAAGGGGGACACATGGAGAGAGATCAACATTTCATTGACTCGCGACTCAGAGAAGTCAATGACAGAGTTATAAGAACTCGTGAATCGTGAAATCATGATTTGATCGTAGGCATCGATCAAAGGGAGATCGTAGACCGTAGATCTGGTCTAGTCGGCGGTTCGCAAATCAGGAAAGTCAAAGGCAAGAGTTCTGGGAACTCGTGAAATTCGAGTTCATGATTTGATTGAGGATATCAAGCTCAGGAAGGGTAACACTTTCCAAGAAGTGCGAACGAGATCCAAGAAACGGACGCACAGGAAGAATAAAGGTCAAAGTCTTTAAATCTTTCAAAAATCTTCTAAGTCAGAAGAAGGCGTAAGCTCAGGGGAAAATATTTGGATCATTCTATCAGTGTCCAAAAAACTAGGAGTGAGCATAAAGGAAAATATCTTAGCCATTCAATCAGAGCGCAAAGAAAGGATCTCCACCGTTCGATCTGCGCACAAAAGGATCGTAGCCATCCGATAAAGAACCGTCCATCGTCAAGGGGGACACATGGAGAGAGATCAACATTTCATTGACTCGCGACTCAGAGAAGTCAATGACAGAGTTATAAGAACTCGTGAATCGTGAAATCATGATTTGATCGTAGGCATCGATCAAAGGGAGATCGTAGACCGTAGATCTGGTCTAGTCGGCGGTTCGCAAATCAGGAAAGTCAAAGGCAAGAGTTCTGGGAACTCGTGAAATTCGAGTTCATGATTTGATCTGAGTCGTTGGATCGAGGAGAGATTTGGACCGTTGATTGTCCAGGTAGATAGAAGTTTGGATTGCGGGAGAAGGGAAGTGCGAAGTCTTCCAATTTCGTGAAACGTGAAGTCTGGATATGCAAAAAGGAGACCAGGACCGTTGGATTGTAGGCATTGTGGAACGTTGATCTAGCAAGCAGAAAGTTTGCAAGTTTGGAGTTCGGAAGATGGGAGATGAGCTATCTTTCGATCTCGTAAAGCATGAAGTCCTGATTCACAAAGGGGAGAGCAGAGCCGTTGGATCACAGAGATTGTAGACCGTCGATCTGGTGTGATTGCAAATTCGAAAGTCGAAGGAAGGGAGATAAGGAAACTCACAACAACGTGAAGTGAAAAATCACGAATTAATCAGATTCGTTGGATCATGGAGGAGTGTGGCCCGTCGATCTGATGCAAGTAGAGTTCAGGAATTCAGAACTCGGGAGAGCGAAGGTAGAAAAACTTCCGGGGACCTGAAACGTGAAGTCACGAAGCGCCTTTCTCTTAAGCGAGTAGTCACTGCCAGTGGTCACATGAGGGAAGGGCTTAGCTAGAGAAGAGCTAGCGCCTATCTACGCTAAAGCTTTAAAATCATTAAGGAAAACCCCGCGGGTTCCATAGAACCTGTGCCTTAAGAAGAAGGGAGACTATTCAGTTGATTGAGGCTCTTGAGGGACTGAAGAGTCAATCAAACTTAGTTTCTTGATCAATCCTAGACCGAGAGGTCACGCATCCCTTAGGAGAGAAGGGGGGTCTTCATCATACATGCACACCGAGGAAGCATCCACATAGGTAGGCTCTGGAGGTGGTGACGGAGATGAGGCCGATGATTTGACCAACTATATGGTTGCTTTTCCTAAAGAAATATGTGTGACTAACACAGGGACCCTTAAGGGCACATTTATAGTCAACGAGGAAGGGATTCCATTAAAGCAAGTTAAAGTCCTAGGTAATTTTTAAAATTTTAATTGTTTCATGTTCTCTATGTAGACAAATATAAATCATCTAAATTATTATTTTTAAATTAATAATCATATAATCATTTTGCGTGTAGTGAATAAGGCATTTCTGATTTTTGGTCCCACCATACGAGAGAGGTGGAATTCCCATAATTCCAACCTCAAAAAAGAATTGATGGATTATCTCAAAATCCTTTTTGGTGTAGACACATTTAATAAGACCTTGGCCACTACTGCAACTAGCCAATATTTAAAATATATGCAAGAAACATATAGGAATCACTTTAAACAAAATTATAGGTATGAGCATCCTCTAATTATTCCAGAGAGGGAGTGGAAGGCCCTCATTGAGGATGCAAAAGAGAAAAATTGAGAGATGAAGGAAAAACACCCTTTAGTCCTAGAAGGTAAATTACAATTTCAATTACCTTCAATTGTTTTTAAATGTAAATAAAATTGTGGTATATATTAACATACTTCAAACTTTTGATGATAGGTTGACTGACACATCAAAGGAAACAAAATCAAGGCTTTCCAAATGTGGCTAGCACAGGCTAGGCCAGGGTGGCTACTTGAAGTTGGAGTCACAAATTGTAACTTTTAGGTAATTGTGGTGAATAACATTAAAAATACATACTCTTATGCAATGCAAGGTGACGAGTTTGGTACTGAAACCACAGAGGAAGACCTCTAGCTTGGTTACAAGTACAGATATCAAGTTGTAGTTGAACACTGAAAAAGATTGGGGCAGTTACCAAGAACCACTTTGCAGGATAAGGTAAATAAAATTCAATCCACATTAAACTTTATTATTAATATAATACAATCATGTTGGATATTATTAATATTTACAACTTTGTTTTAATCAGGGGAGCAACACTGTCAACAAACGCACTAGTATTGGAGAGAAGTGCATTGATAGTAGTTTGCAACCAGAAGATGGTTCTCCCATGCAGTCCCAATATTCCACGGGGGTGCAGCCCTATGATGGTGCTACGACCGAGATGGCACATTACAGTAATATGGCTGTATTTTAATCATATACTTAATAATTTCGTAGCTATACATTTTGTACTTCTATTTTGTTTACTTATACATTTATGATTGTCCTTATAAAGTTTGTGGTCTCAATGGCAGAGAATGTTGTACTTGAGGGTCATACAGTTGAAGAGGAGCATGCGGGGGAAACCATTCCAATGGTGCCAACTAGTGCAATAGGTAAATAATGACAATGCAAGTGTTTTTTTTAATATTACTGAACTAGTTCAATGATATTTAAAAACTGGCCATCTAAATTTTGTATTTTTTTTTTCTTTTGTAGGTGATGCCTCATCACAACGACCTCCATTACCCCGTCAGTACCCCACGACTATGCGTGCTCTGTGTGAGAGGACACAATCACAATCATATTTTGAAGATCACCCAGAGAACGAAGACGTATATATTGATGAAATGCTTAGGAACTATAGAGCTAAGAAGAAGAGGTTGGCTAAAAGTACTAAATGACGATGTACATGAATATTTTAATAACTATTTAATATAAAATCTATTTTCTATGAAACACTATTTTTCACTTGTTGGCTCACCAAAATGCCATTCTTTTACCAACCTCTTCACTTTTCACCATATTCTGCTTTCCCGCAGCCTTACATTAAGACCATTTTCATGATTACATATGAGTTTAGACCTATTATTTTCCAAAGCATTAATTTTAGTATTTTGAGTGAGTTTATGATTAAATATAGGAAAAATAACATGTTTTCACTTATATATCAAAGTGGGATGAGTTCTATGATGTTTATAGGTACATTTTAATACTTCAACCAAGTCATATGATGGAATAGAATAAAGCCTCTTTTCACATCAATTTCCAATCTCTCATTTTTAGATGTAAAGTGCTTTAGTGTAGTGTATGATGTTATGGAATAGTTTTTACTTTTCTCTTAGGAGAATTGAGCTCAGTCCAAATGGATCAAGGAAAATTTTTATTTCATTGTAAACAATTGTGAATATTGGTATGTATATATGTTTGTTTTTGCTGTAAATATTTCAATAGAGAATAATGTATTGGAGCCATTTAATCTTGGAGCAAACCTCCCCCGATCCAACAAAGTAAAAAAAAGTCAATGTTGACTTTTTTGTTGCTACTTCAAATCAAGGGAGGCAGTTTAATAAAATATTAGGCGTGTGGCTCCAATAAATTATTATCGAAACCAAGAGGATCTCATTCAGGTATGTTCTGACACTCTTGTAAAAATGCATCTTAGAGTAAATAATGTGCTACAAATATGACTTGTATTGATTTTTTATATATTTATGGAGGTTAAATGATTTTGGCAGGTACTTTAAGATCTTTCTTCGTCGATTGAGGGAAGCTCAAGACTAACATAGGGTCATACAACTGAAGAGAAACACGTGGGGTCAACCATTCCAACTGTACTGTCGACCGGTTCATCATATCGAGTGCGATTTCTCCTTTCAACATAGTTTATATAGCCATCAATTCTAGTTATGTTTAATATTTTGTGAATTGTTATGTGATTATTTATTAATACAGGGTTTGCTATGTGATAATTTATTGAGATATATCATTTGTTTAGTAATTGTCATGTTCTTTCCTTGCATCTAGTAATGGTAGATACAGGTCCATTTATATCGAGTGAAAGAAACTTTGTCTTCATGTAGGGATTGATGAAGTGTTAGTTCATGCATCTACTGTTATGGGTCCTCCTAGAATAAGGCCAAATGAACTGAGAAAAAATTCCATAAATAATGTTGTTGTACTATGCCTCCTTTTTTCTAGGTATTGTTCTAGATCATGGAGCATGTATTGTCCATCCATCCTAAAGATCCTTGCATGTTGATCATGAAAACCCAGAAAGTGCTTCAACGATACAATTTTCCTCCTTTACACAACGATACAATTTTTCTCCTTTGGTACAAGATGGAAGATAAGTAGTATGGCTATCTATCTCAATTAGAATAACATGGTTAGAGCATCTCCTCTCTTTAGTGCAAGACTCAATATAACCATCATAAACTAGAGGACAACTTAGGTCAACGGGAGTGAGTTTTTGGGTTATGATGAGGTTGCAAAAATTAGAGCTTCCACCGAAACAATCTTAAGCTAAAAAACACTTTCCTTAACCAGGATTCATCATCTAGACCAAGGTGCAACAACATGTTTTTGAATAAGTGAAGATGTTGAAGCTATGGACTACACCTATGCTTAGTACACTACTATATGTTTCTCATCCTTTTGATATAGAAGATTGTTAGGTGTTTTATATGTACTAAAAAAGACACTAAACTACCCTCAATTAAATTGTCAACCCGGGGTAAGTAAACTTAGAGTTGTAACAAAATATATGCCAAAGGTAAAAGGCTGGTAGGAGTATAATCTAATTAATGAAAGCAACTATCTAAGACTAATATATTCAAGAAAACCTATCTAATGATAAAACCCTACTAAGCAACTTGAAACTAGGTAATCTAAGTACTTTTGGGCCAAGGACTGATGGATAGTTCCTAAGAAAGAAAGTAAAAACCCTGTGTAAAGCAAACTAGTTTAACAATAAGCAAAAGCAAACTACTAAGCATAATAAGCAAATGACAAAAGCAAACTTCTTTAACTTGCCAACCTACATTCAATGAGCAACTACCCTATGAAAGAAAATAAATAAGCAAGTAAGAAAAAACACCTATCTAACCTATTAAAGCAAATAGACAAGTAATCAAAGACACCTAACTAACCTACTAAAGCAAAAGACAAGTAAGCAAAGGCAACTAACTAAAATATGAAAGAAAATAGACAAGTAAGCAAAGAATTCTCATTGAACAACTATCTAGCCTAAGAGGCAAGTGAACTAAATGCCTAATGAAAAACTATTTCTAATGCGTGAAAGGAAATATAAATGCTCAATGCAATGCATGAAAGAAAATCTAGTCTATTGAAAGCAAGAAAGACTACCAACTAAACTTATGAAAACAAGAAACTATCTCTTCTAATCTACGAAATCAAGAAACTATCTTTAATCTATGAAACACTCAAATGTAATGCTGGTGGTTGTGTGAATGCCTTCGGTGGTGACGGACGATATCTCGATGACACTTGACAACAAAGGACAGTTCTAATGGTATAAGCTCAATACTAATTTCAATGGAAAAATGAAAGGTGTGAAATAAATAGTCCAATGAAAACTTAGCCATGATAAAAGTAATGTTAAATACCCTACATATTCATGTATAAACCATCAACAACATAATGAGACTTAATTGCATTTTAATCTATGAAAGGAAATTGCGTAAAGGAAAACTATGCTATGTCTATTCTAATCATTCAAGCTATGATGAATTAAAAACATAAATTAAACTATGATATCAAGAAGTAAATTGACAATTACATTAACCAGTAATGAAGCAAATTAAATCTATCTAAAATTGAAGTAAGCAAACTAAGAACGGGAATTAAATCTATCCATCCATCAACATCCTTGTCAAAGAAAACCCAAATTAAAACTATGTTTCGTTCTAATTAAAAATCTATTCTAAACTTGACTATAAAATTGTAAAAGAAAGCAAGATTTAACATTTAACTGCATAT
>JASDQU010737270.1:122774-146864 GCA_032191745.1 Picea mariana
GCTGGTGGGCCCCCCAGCATGTCGTGGCTACCTTCTATAAGCACACCACGAACTTCAACAGGCCGAATTCACCATGAAAGTTAAAAACATAGTTCTGACACTATTTTGGCAATGTGAAAAATAAAAAACAGAGTACAACGAATTTATCTCCAATCTGATGGCTCTTCTACTTGCTTAACAATCTAATGACCATCATGGTAGTATTTATAGGCTTACAAACCAAGTGGTCGACCACAGGAGGGTTGAACCACCTCTAAATTCCACAAAATACAATAAACGCGGCCATAACTAACAAAAAAGAGGAATCCAATAATCACCCTCTTTGGACAACTGAAATTGAGTTGTCTTAAGCTTAGTATCTAGAGGGGGCGATGATAAACAAAACCCATGTGCTCGATTTGTCCATCACCGGCTTCCAATACCATAACCGCCAACTCACCTTGCATTTTTGTGCAATTGGGTGCTGGAACGAGTGCCAGATCGGGTACCAGAATGAGTGCTGGATCAAGTTCCGAATCAAGAAACATGGTGCATTTTTCCCCGTAACAACATAAAAACATGAATTAACTCTTGGAAGAATAAAAACATGATAAATTAAACTTGGTTTAATCATAAAACACAAATTACACGTACCTTATGACGATTATACCATTTTATCATAAAATTCTTCAAAAAGCTCCTTTGAAAGATGAAAAATGCATATGTACATATGGAAAAAGTGTATAATAACGTCATGAAAATGATCATATCTCGGGCCCAACATTACCCCCACACTTACAATTTTGCAAGTCCCATTGAAAACAAAAAGAAGTTCCCCTTAGAACTAGGCTTGCTGAGGAGGGTTGGATTTAGAAGCCTCTCCTTCTTGCTGTGTACGATTAGCCTTGTGCCTCTTGTGTTGCTTTAATTGTGCTTTGAGGCTATGATTAGATTGGGTCATCCCATCGACCAACCGTTGAAGGGAGTTAACTTTTTCCTGAAGGACTGCATTGACATGATGAAGGTGTGCATCTATTGTCTTCCTCTCTTCCAATTGTTGGAGAAGCTGATGGTTTTCGTTTTGTATCTCCTCTATAGTTGGGGTAGAATCAATGATCTTTGAGGAAAGCTTAGGTCCTTTGAGAGATGTGGACAATTTATCAATTTTAGGATCTAGAGTAGGCATGGGTGAAGTAGGAGTGATGGGAGATCGAAAAGGTGAGGTAGGTTTTGATTTTGTTTTCCTTAGTGGCTCCAATCCCTCCGCAGAGACTTCCCTAATTTGCTTATGAGGGCTCTCAAGGTCGGAGGCCACTTGGATGGGATCCAACGTAGGTGGAGGTTTTGCATAAGGCTTGGTTCTTGTGTTCCGGGTACTCTTCCGAAAGGGTCCTTTACCAAATCAATTGGCTCCCCTCTTGTTTGTGGGAATGATGGGAAAGTCTTGTTGCATTACTTCTTGGGGCTTCTTAGGTGTAGGATCAAGAGAAAATGAAGGCATTGGGGGGTCAACAATAAGCTTCTTTTGGTCTTTGTTCTTGGTCTTTTTCCTCGATGAATAAGTAGGAATGTCAACGAGCTTTTGGTATTGTTCTGACAAAGAGAGGGTTTGTGCAATGGAGTTTGGAGTTCTTGGAGAGTGAGTCTTGGATGGAGAGATAGTTTTTAGGCTAAGTGGCTTTTTTCCAGTCTTAACTGTCAAGTGGGGGTTTGCAAATTGGTAGATAAAGGCATCCCAACTTTTCCCCTGTTTCTCTAGTTCGGTAAGAATAAGGAGTTTGACCAAATCGTGGTGAAATAGACTATTGTGGGGGTTAGTCACATTTTTACTCACTTGAGAGGACATCTTCTCCAATATTTTGAGAAAATAAAAGGGAAAGTTCAAGGGTTTGTTGAACAGAGAATGAGCCAACAATCTAAAGTGACAAGCTTTGAAGGTGGAGTATCTACCTTCACATGTAATTAACCTTGTGATGATGATGAGGGGATTGACTAATTCTGGCTTTATCCATTCCTTAGCATACCCTTTTTCTCCTGAAATGCTCTCGAATTTGGGCTTAAACACCCTGTTGTAACTTGAGCACGACAATTGATTATTCTTGAACCATCTATCTCCCATTCTTGGGAGTTTTGTTGTAGTAGCAATTGACTCTTTTGTGACTGCAAAGTTAAGAGACACTACATGTGCTATCTTGCCATCAAAACCAACTGCAAATTGCATATAAATACTGTCATCATGGCCTTGCAAACTAGACAGAAATGCCCCCCAGCCAGCACGCAAAAACACTTCCCTGCACTGTGCGAATTCTGGAATGGAAAACAAGTTTGCATAGGAGGAGGCTTCGTATCTCCTGGGCATTGTGATAGAGGCGAATTTAACCAAGAAAGGGCGCGAACATGCCAAGATATGACATGAATTGGGCACGGTCTGAGTGCGATTTGAATAGGGGACAAATTGGCAGAGGTTGGGTGCAATTCCTTAACGCAGGGAAGAGAAAATGGCAAGGGCAAGTGAGATAATAGACTTCCCAACCCGATTTTGGATGCTCTTATGGTGGAGTATGTTGCCCACATGTGCGTGCAAGCTGCCATGTGTGGGAAATTCGAATTCGAAGGCAAGCTTTGGGGCAATGTAGTAATGCGTGGTTAGATCAATGTCCAAATCTGTTGACTTGGACATTTGATCATAAACATATGAAGCATCTTTAATCAATGCCTGAAACCAATATAATTGAATAGAATTGAATTCTGGTTACCTGGAATCTAGGACAGTTATTGGTATGCAATTCAATGGCACTTCAAATGACACTTCAAATGGCATCTCATCCGACACCTCATCCGACACCTCATATGGTACTTCATCCAGCACCCCTGTGTTAAGTGCATTTTCGCCTCTTATAATGGATAGCTTGCAATTTTGAAGTGTTTTTGACGACCATAGTGGTTAATGAGCAAAGGTAGAGTGCTCCATGCTCACCCGTTCTTCTTGCATATGGCATATAATGTCAAAACCTATAATGAACGGGTTATAGCAAGCATAAAACATGTATTGTCAAACCTACAATATGCAGCTTGTAATGGAAGATAACCAATAAAGAGTGGTCTATTAAATAATCAATAAAGAGTGGTCTATTAAGCATGAGTTCAGTAATGTATAGCACACATGAGTTAAGCATTTAAAAATAACATGACTATCAATGTAATAACCTGTATCATGGTAATAATACAAAAATTCTTGCAAAGACTCTTTTCTCTAGGCAATGATCATTTGTCAGCTCATGAACCCCTCCCCCACACCTAAGTATTGTGACACCTCACAATCAAAAGTATAGGAAACTAGTTAGTATCCCCCAATAGCCGAAGATTTATAGTATGTCAAGTGTAAAGATGAAATTTCACAGATTGGTCTAACAAGATAGTTAGGAGATGGCCCCACCTATAGGATAAGAGATCCTATATATAGATAAGAAGAGGTAGGCAAGAGAGTTTCAAGATAGTCTTAAATTTATTTCCCAATGGAAAGTGTATGGAGTTCATTAAGCTTATCTTAACCACACATACTTCATGTCATCTTTGTCTGCAAGTAATGCCATACATCAGGACACGTTTACATTTATTATTTATTTTTGTCAGATTACCATCCTCACTAGGTAGAATGCCTTGCTGCCAACAAGCATGTTCAATACTTCGACGGGTTTACCTAGTCATACTACAGGCCGGTACCCGCTGCCAACAGACCTTTTTAGTATCCCGATGGGTTAACCTCTTAAACCCTCAGAGACTGGTCCTCCATCTTTTAAGATTTTAATATAAGATTGCTTATGCAAGAAGATGGGGAGACAACTTTGAAAACAACTTTTTTTTTTTCTCTTTTCAATTGGGATGGTATTTATGTTAGAGGATGAATTTCCGTTATATTATTAGTGGTTGTCCTGATGTAAGGGGTACTTAAGCGGATGTGGCCTATCTAAAGATATGATATAATCAATCTATTTAGTGTGTAGTGGATGGTACCATCGAGAAATAATAGAAAGGTATCTCTAGGCTCAACTCACTTTCTTCTTTTGTAATTATTATGATTTTTCCATGAATAACTGCTAATGAGACCTCCCTCTTACTCTTTGATAAATACACTTGAATTACTTACTTAGGTTTCTTGGAAAAACTGTACGAGAGACCTCTAGGATTGATAGTTATGGTATCACTTCCTTATACAGTGGTGAAGAGTTTCAAGAGAAACTTATATAGAATGCCTTAAAAGTGATAATTTTGCAAAAACACGGCTAATTACAGTAAGTCACTATGCATTTGATGCTTTAGCAGACACACAATTCAAGTATAACAATGTTGTGAAGAAAGATTTTGAAACTGTGTACTCCTGGTGAAATAAATACTTACAAAAACCTCTTAGAATTGCCTTATTAACAAAAACTATTTACATATATACAGTAGGAAATCTTAAAAAAAAATCTTTTCAAGAACAAGGGGGGGCTTCCCCATCTACTAAGGCCATTTCCTTGTCAGCTGACATGACCTGTAGAAAATCCTCTCTGGAAATGGGCTTATGATAAAATTTAAGTCTGTGTCCGTTTACCACAAAGGAGACTTGTCCATCATCAATTGTTTTAATTTTTACAGCTCCATTGTCATATACAATGTCTACCTCATAAGGGCCCAACCAACGGGTGGTAAGTTTTTCTTTGAAGGTTTTGAACCAAGAATCAAACAATAGGGCCCAATCACTAGACTGGAAGTGTTTCTTTTTAATAAACTTGTCATGCCACTTGCTCGTCTGGTTTTGGACTAATATCGTTCGTTGGATGGCATCTTGCCTGATTTCATCCAACTCAATCAACTGTAGGGCTCGTTTCTTCTGAGCCTCATTCAAGTTCAATCCTAATTTTGCAGCAATACATAAGGTTCTTACTTGGAATTCTATTGGTAAAAGTACTTGTTTCCCGTACACTAGCTCATAAGGGGTATGCCCAGTGGTATTTCTCCAGGTAGTTCGGTATTCCCACAAGGCCTATGGGAGCCTATCAGCCCAATCTCGGTGATGTAACTGAACAGTCTTGGTCAAGATGGCTTCCAGAAATTTGTTTGTGGATTCCGCCTGACCATTGGCTTGCGGGTGGTATGGAGAAGATTTACAATGTTTAATCCCATATTTCTCTGTTAGCTCTTTCATCAGCTTGGAAGTGAATTGAGTGCCTTGGTCGGTAACAATTTCACGAAGGACACCAAAGCGGGTAAAGATGTCTTCATAGATGAATTTGACAACAGACTTCTCTGTGGCCCTAAATAGGGATTTTGCCTCTACCCATTTGGTGACATAGTCTGTACAAACCAAGATATAGTTCTTCCTACGGGACATGGGTGAAATTGGTCCTACAAAGTCGAGGGCCCATTTTTCGAAGGGTCCTATCATAACTTGGGCCTATAAAGGAATTTCGTCAGCTGACATAGGTCTACCTATCCTTTGGCAACTATCACAACTTCTCACATACTTGGCAGCATCTTTGAAAATGCTAGGACAATAGTAACCTGAATGTAACACCTTATATGTTGTACGTTTTTCAGAGAAATGGCCACCACATGGTCCATCATGGAAACTTCGTAGTATATCAGGTACCTTGTCCTCTCGGACACGTCTATGAATAATCAAATCAGAACCTGTGCGAAAAAGATCATGACCAACCCAAGAGTAATTAACATTTTGTGTAATAATTTTTCGCTTTTCATGAGGTGACAAATGAGACGGTAAATTCCTAGTGGCCATATAGTTTTCCATATCTGCAAACCATGGGGTATTGACAGAAAGGGAAAAGAGATGCTCATCTGGGAAACTATCATCTACAAGGATATCATCATCCTCATTCTTTACGTGAGAAATAAAGTCAGCTACTACATTATCCTTTCTAGGTTGGTCAAGCACAATAATATTAAGTTCTTGCAATAACAAGAGCCACCTAGTCACTCGACCATTAGTTATAGGTTTGTTCATGAGAAACCTAATGGTGGAATGATCGGTGTGTACAAATACTTCATAACCTGTAATGTAATGACGAAACTTGTTAATAGCATAAACAACTGCCAAGAACTCTTTCTCGGTGACTGTGTAGTTTAACTCGACAGGGGACAAGTTCTTGCTTACAAAATAAATGTCATAAGATTGTTGGTCTTCTTTCTTCCCTAATACCCCTCCTCTTGCGGTGTCAGAGGCATCAATGTATATTTGAAATGGGAGAGTCCAATTGGGCCCTCTAAGAACTGGTGCCACAAACAGCTTGGCTTTCAGGGTTTCAAAGGCAGTTTGACAATGCTCAGTCCAAACAAAATGAACATCTTTTATCAATAATCCAAACATAGGTGCAAAAATATTTGTAAAATTTTCAATAAACCGCCGGTAATATCCGGCATGTCCAAGAAATCTTCTCACCTCTTTCTGAGTCTTGGGAGGTGGAAGTCTAATAATGACCTCAATCTTTGCAGGATCAAATTTTATTCCTTCAGATGAAACATGATGTCCTAGAACCACTCCTTCAGTTAACAACATTTTTCATTTTTCATGACTTAGAGATAGGTTCATTTCCTGGCATCTGACGAGGACTTTTTCTGAGTTGTCTAAGGCTTCCTGGTAAGTGTTGCCATAGAATGTGAAGTCATCCATATAGACCTCCACACAACCATAAATAAGATCATCAAATATCCCTAATATTGCTCGTTGAAAAGTGGCAGGGGCATTACACAATCCAAATGGTAAGACCCTATAGGCATAGGTGCCCCAAGGACAGGTAAAGGTAGTCTTGTCCTGGTCCTTGGGTGCTATAAGAATCTGGTTGTACTTGTTGTACCCATATAGAAAGGAGAAACAATTCTTTCCAGACAAGGTATCTAGAACTTGGTCAATGAAATGAAGAGGAAAGTAGTCTTTCAGAATGGCCTTATTGAGTTCCCGGAAATCAACACAAATTCTCCATTTCCCGGTCACTTTCTTTGGAACCACTACAAGTGGGGATACCCACTTACTGTTGGAGATGGGATAGATAAATCCAACATTTAACAACTTTTGGATTTCCTCCTTGACTATGTCTTTGAGTGCTGGGTTCATCCTTCTCTGGGGTTTCCTAACATGTGTTACTTCCCCCTGGGTATATATATGATGGATGCATGTGTCAGGGTCTATTCCCTTCATGTCAGTGTATTCCCAGGAAAATGCTCCTGATTGTTCTTTAAGGATATCTACTAACTGTTTCTATTGGTTTGTATCTAGCCCAGAGTTTATATGTAAAAATTTCCCTATACTACTCTCATAGGGCATAGTATAAGACATGGAAGACTCATCGATTTTGAAAATAAAAGATGTCGAAGAAAAAACAAATGGATCTAATTGTTCTTGAAATTCTTCCCCAAACATGTATGTGAATTGGGGAAAAGACTGTGGAAAATCCACACATGTAATAACATAAATGAATTGGTTTAGCACATTTTCTAGTGTATGCTCCTGAAGTTCCCTTGCATGGTCACTAGGCAATACGGGTTCTTCCCAGTCCTCGTTCTCGTATGGGCATTCAAGCCACCATAGATTCTCCATAATAGGTTGAGATGGAGGGTAAATGGTGAGCTTCTAGATAGAGAGACCATTTGAGATGGTCATTTCTCCTTCTCTACAACCAATAAATGCATTGGCTGTGGCTAGCCAAGGTCTTCCCAAAATAACGGGATGGCCTTTGGTAGGATCCTTTGAATGAATGACAAGGAAATCTACTGGGCACTCCCATGAGGCTAAAGTAACCATGACATCATCTAAAATCCCTTCAGGTATAACCCTAGTCTTATCTGCTAATTCCAAAATGGTTGGGGTAGGCCGAAGAAGAGGTTGTAACTGTAATTGTTCCAAAGTAGTAGCAGTCATAACATTGATGGATTCCCCTAGGTCTATGAGAGTGTTTCCGATGGAGACCTCCTTAATAGTTATGGTCACTACGAGGTTTCCTGGATTCCCATACTTTTCTAGCTTTGGCTACTCTGATATGTACTCAGAGAGTCCTCCTACCAAGTGTACTGTAGGAGGGTCCTTTTGCTTCCTACCTGGCTTCTTGATACACTATTCTTTGACTACCTTACTATAGATTGGAATGTCTTTAATGTCTTGAAGCAAGGGAATTTTGACACAAATATTTTTCAATTCATTCAAAATGTCAAATTCTGGCCGGGTGGTAGGTTTCTTGATTACCAATCGGTCTGGATAAGGAGGGACCTTCGTAATTTGTGAAGGTTCATTTTGGGGAATCTTGGGTTCTTGATTCCTCGGGATAATAACATCTTCCCTCCTAGTGTCATCCGTGGGTTGTTGGGTGGTTTCTTCTTCTTCTTCTTCCTGGATGACTATTGAAGGTCTCTGCCTATCTAGAACTTTTCCCAATCTTAGTTGAATTTCCTGTAATGGAACAGGAGTAATGACATATGTCGGGAAGGCCTACATCTCAACATTGTTAAGAGATTGAGGGGGCTTATTATTGGGATTCGACACTGGCTGTGCCGGTAGTAGTGTCAGTTTTGGGGAGCTTGCATTTTGAAATTGTAGTGGTTTTTGTTGTGGGATAAGAGGTAAAGGTGGTGGAACAAAACCTAACAGAAGTTGCAGAGTGTTTGATGAGAATTGAGGACAATGATGGTTGTACATAGGGATAGGTGGAGCTTGAGGGTTTCCTTGGTTGTGTCCTCCCCTCCATCCTTGAATCCAAGGATGTTGGTACTGAGTAGACCAATTTTTCCAACCTGGTGAGTTCCACTGTTGCTGTTGATAATAGGGTGGAACTTGGGACTGTAGATCTGGGTATGTGGGTTGATTCCTAGGCTGCCATGGCCTCCTAGGTGCATAAGAAGACTCCCCAGGTCTCCACTCCTATAGATGGATAATAAATTGGGCAATGATGGACATTTTTCAGTCACATGGTCTTCTGTATAGAAGCCACAAACTGAAATGTTATCTAATGGGCACTCCCTTGAGGAATGCTTCCTCCTGCATCTTGGGCAATATATGCTCATTGCTGCATTTTCCTCATCCTGTTTCTTTTTTATTTTAAGGGTGTCCAACTGGGAACCTATTGTGCTTAAGATGTCAGTCTTAAAGTTTTCTAAAAGGTTCCCTATCTCTTCTCTCGTGACACCACCTGAACTAATTGGTTTTAAGCTTCTATTGTAAGGGTCCCAAACATTCTTCCCTATTTTGGCTCTACTCCTTGAGTAATTTTTACACATTTCACATATTTCAGAAAATGGTTTATGAGAGATGTCACCTGATGCCATCAGGTTAAGCACCTCTAGATATTATTCTGAAATTCCCTTAAGGAAAATATCCCTAACCGCATCCTCTGGGAGGTCATGGTATTTTGACTTCTGGGATATATAACCAAATCTTTCCATATAGTCTTCAAGGGTCTCATCTTCTAACTGTTGGAATTTAAAGATGTCATTATGAGACTCTCTGGTCTTGCAGTAGTCTTGGTACTTCTTAAGAAATATGTCTTTCATGGATTCCCAAGACCTAATACTAGATTCTCCCAATCCCATGAACCATATTAATGCAGAGTCTTTGAGGGTGGTAGGAAAGAGTTTTAATTTCTGGGCATGTTGCACATAGTTATAGCTCCTTCACAAGATGGTGTCTGGATCTTCACTGTTTTTACCATAAAAGGTAGGCAGTGCTGAAAGAGGAATATTCTTCATGTTGACATTTGGAGTGGTGTCTAAAATCATAAATCCAAAGGTAGTTTTAGTTTGGTTTCCAGTTTCTTCTTCCTCCCCGTGTCTTACATTGTTATGGTCCTCCTGATCACCCATATTGGCTTGGTTTCCAAAAAGAGAGTACCTAAGTGGTTTTATCTTTGAAGAGAACAAAGTTTCTCTTTGATGAAAAGGTCTTCCTACTGATTGTATGTATGGGACTCTACTCGAGCCGGTTGAGATTATCGGTGCCAAAGTTTCTATGTCAATTTGAGAGATAATTACATTGGCTAAACTACCAAACAAAAGATTCACCTGTTTAGGGTCTATGATATCTTCAAAATTAGGATTTCCTGGTGGTGGTGTAAAAGCAAAGGTTGTATTGTTTGGCTCTGTGGAAGACTTGAGTGGTCTTGCCTCCTATCCTAGTATGATTGATGCTTCAATTTCTTGTTCTATAGTGCTCCATGTTTTAGTCCCTTCAAAGACTATTTTAGCTCTTTGGGTTGAGCTAGCTCCTGTTTTTCAGTATCGGTCCACGGATTTTATAAGCGGAACATTCCTTCCCCCAAAAAGATTTGAAGGAACCTTGGTTGAAAGGTCTGATTTTGATTTAATGTATCTACCTTGTGGGTCTCTAGGCCTATTCATGAAAGAAAGAAAAACAAAAAGAAAAATATACCATTTGATTCCTAGGTCTATTCATGAAAGAAAACAAAAAGAAAAAATACTATTGGGTTTGGGGGAACCTGCTATAGCAAATGCGCAGGTTCTTACCTTTCGTCTTAAATTTCCCCCGCCACCAAACTAATGATAAGATCTAAGGATGATCTAATTCCTAATTACTTCTTACCTTAAGACAACTCCCCAACAACGACGCCAAAATGTTAGGTGTTTTATATGTACTAAAAAAGACACTAAACTACCCTCAATTAAATTGTCAACCTGGGGTAAGTAAACTTAGAGTTGTAGCAAAATATAAGCCAAAGGTAAAAGTATGGTAGGAGTATAATCTAATTAATGAAAGCAGCTATCTAAGAGTAATCTATAAACCTATCCAATGAGAAAACCTTACTAAGCAACTTGAAACTAGGTAACCTAAGTACTTTTGGGCCAAGGACTGATGGATAGTTCCTAAGAAAGCAAGTAAAAGCCCTGTGTAAAGCAAACTAGTTTAACAATAAGCAAAAGAAAACTAGTAAGCATAATAAGCAAATGACAAAAGCAAACTTCTTTAACTTGCCAACCTACATTCAATGAGAAACTACCCTATGAAAGAAAATAAATAAGCAAGTAATAAAAAACACCTATCTAACCTATTAAAGCAAATAGACAAGTAAGCAAAGACACCTAACTAACCCACTAAATCAAAAGACAAGTAAGCAAAGGAAACTAACTAAACTATGAAAGCAAATAGACAAGTAAGCAAAGACTTCTCATTGAACAACTATCTAGCCTAAGAGGCAAGTGAACTAAATGCATAATGCAAAACTATTTCTAATGCGTGAAAGGAAATCTAAATGCTCAATGCAATGCATGAAAGGAAATCTAGTCTATTGAAAGAAAGAAAGACTACCAACTAAACTTATGAAAACAAGAAACTATCTCTTCTAATCTACGAAAACAAAAAACTATCTTTAATCTATGAAACACTCAAATGTAATGCTGGTGGTTGTGTGAATGCCTTCGGTGGTGACGGACGATATCTCGATGACACTTGAAAACAAAGGACAATTCTAATGGTATAAGCTCAATACTAATTTCAATGGAAAAATGAAAGGTGTGAAGTAAATAGTCCAATGAAAACTTAGCCATGATAAAAGTAATGTTAAATACCCTGCATATTCATGTATAAACCATCAACAACATAATGAGACTTAATTGCATTTTAATCTATGAAAGGAAATTGCGGAAAGGAAAACTATGCTATGTCTATTCTAATCATTCAAGCTATGATGAATTAAAAACATAAATTAAACTATGATATCAAGAAGTAAATTGACAATTACATTAACCAATAATGAAGAAAATGAAATCTATCTAAAACTGAAGTAAGCAAACTAAGAACGAGAATTAAATCTATCCATCCATCAACATCCCTGTCAAAGAAAACCCAAATTAAAACTATATTCTGTTCTAATTAAAAATCTATTCTAAACTTGACTGTAAAATTGTAAAAGAAAGCAAGATTTAACATTTAACTGCATATGAGGGCCAGTAAAAAGATAGAGACTTTTTAATTGCATACAGAATTAGTAAAGAGACTTGCAAGCTTGTTCCTAGTCTTCAAATCAACACATACTATCACATATCATCATCTAACCTGCAAAAGAGAAGTAAAACAGTGAGCTACAACAAACTAATTAATTAAATAAAAACATGTACCTACAGGAAATAAGAAAGAGCAATTTATATTACGAAATGCGTAAATAAACATAAGAACAATCACCAGACTGCTGGTGTCCCCCCCAGCAAGTCGTGGCTACCTTCTACAAGCACACCATGAACTTCAACAGGTCGAATTCACCATGGAAGTTAAAAACGCAGTTCTGGCACTATTCTGGCAATGTGAAAAATAAAAAATAGAGTACAATGAGTTTATCTCTAATCTGATGGCTCTTCTACTTGCTTAACAATCTAATGACCATCTTGGTAGTATTTATAGGTTTACAAACCAAGTGGTCGACCAGAAGAGGGTCGAACCACCTCTAAGATCGACAAAATACAATAAATGCGGCCATAACTAACAAAACAGAGGAAGCCAATAATCACCTTCTTTGGACAAATGAAATTGAGTTTTCTTGAGCTTAGTAGTTGGAGGGGGCGATGATAAACAAAACCCACATGCCCGATTTGTCCATCATTGGCTGCCAATACCATAACCGCCAACTTGCCTTGCGTTTTTGTGCAATACTGGGTGCTGGAACGAGTGCCGGATCGGGTACTGGAACGAGTGCTGGATCAAGTGTCGGATCAAGAAACATGGTGCGTTTTGCCCTGTAACAACAGAAAAACATGAATTAACTTTGGAATCATAAAACCATGATAAATTAAACTTGATTTAATTATAAAACACGAACTACATGTACCTTATGCCGATTATACCATTTTATCATAAAATTCTTCAAAAAGCTCCTTTGAAAGATGAAAAACACATATGTACATATGGAAAAAAGTGTATAATAACGTCATGAAAATGATCATATCTCGGGCCCAACAAAGATGATACATATGACTATGGGATATGTATTTTTCTGACACAACAATGTCATTCCATTGTGTTTTACTTAGAGACATTCAATGATGTAATCCCCAATTTTTGAAGTTATGATAGAGATATGTGCTCCATTGCTTAAGTATTTCACTAGTGGAGACACTATGTATAGGGAAAATAAATTGTTATTTAATCTAGCCACAAGCCACTACAGACCTAGAGAAAAATTGTGTGATATAGAACACTAGCAAGAGTTCTACAATACACACATAAATTTTGTGAAAGTTTATGCAATCATTCAATAAGGATGCCACACTACCTACACAAGACTTATTACTAATTTGATTGATTTTCATATGAATAAAGATCTTTTGTATTGACTTGATAGGATGTGCTCACTTGCAAGTGAACCTAGGGATTTGTTGATTTGGTAATCTCATTTCTTGAAGTTGGTTGGGCATTTTGTCACATCAAATATAGTTGCAAATTTACAACAACATTTTTATTTTCCATGTATGAGGCATGATGTTGAGCACCGCCTCAATTTTTTTGTTGCATTTTCTATTACTAAATTGAAAAACCACCATTTAGGTATGTATAATCTTTTGATTATGTCCTCTAGATATTATGGATCTGTCAGTGTAGGTTTATGGTTCACCAATAGATACATTCTAACATGAATGTATGATTCACCATATCCATAAGAAAATGATGGTTCCTTTGCCATCCCCATGCTAACATATTCACCTCATGCCTTCAACTGTTCCTTTTAGCTAGAGTCAATGGCACATGCCCTAACTAATGTCACCTTGAAATTCCCAACATGAACGTGCAAGGTGGGCATTCCTGCTGAGCATTAATGACCAACTCAGTCAAGTCATGGGAGCACATGCATTCTCTTAATGCAACATATATAGAATTTAATATACACCAAACCTCTTTATGAATAAATATGTATAGGGGTATGGGGACAACTAAGGCCTAAGGGGTAAATATTGAAAGTGTTTTCAAGGATAAATCAATGGTTAGAGCACCAAGATGTGGGTGATGTGGGTGCACGGGTTGTACAAAAGGTATATGCATAGTGAACTCATGGCTCAAGTTAATATAGCGTTAAGGATTGAGTATAAGTTATTCCTAGGCTTAGATGGAGCTAGGGGGGTCTATGTCATGGTCTATATAAAGCTCTAGGTCAACGTATAAATCTATATCTATCTCTATGTGGTGGTCTAGGTCATTGTCTATGTCAAGCTCTGGCTCTCGTGACAAGATATTTGGAGGAATGGAACCTACTGAAATGAACATTATGATCGTTTGGAGGCTTAGAGATTATGAGATTGCAGTGCACCCAAATTGAAAGGACTGTTTGGAGGTAGAGAGATAATGAGATTGCAATGAACCGTTTAGAGGCCCATACATCATGATATTGCAATACACCCGAGTTGAAATGACTATTTGAGGCAGCAATATGTGAGATTGCAGTGCACCCTTTGGAGTGTCAGATCAAATCAGATTATGATTAGGGTTATATTCTATATTTTTTGGGAAGGGGTGGAGATCAGAAAATGCGCTGCAAAGAGAACATCATTTACATTCATTTCATTTACATTTTTTCTTTTGCTTATAAGATTATGAATAAAGAATAAAGAATAAAGAATATCAAATCAACTATAAGATTATTCTTTATTTTAATATAAGCATAATGTAAATGAAATGAATGCAAATGATGTTCTCTTTGCAACACATTTTTTGATCTCCACCCCTTCCTAGAAAATATAGAATATAACCCTAATCATAATCTGATCTGATCTGACACTCCAAAGGGCGCACTGCAATCTCACATATTTCCGCTTCAAATAGTCATTTCAACTCAGGTGTACTGCAATCTCATGATGTCTGGGCCTCCAAATGGTTCATTGCAATCTCACTATCTCTCCGCCTCCAAATGGTCCTCCTTTACACAACGATACAATTTTGATCCTTTGGTACAAGATGGAAGCTAAGTAGTATGGCTATCTATCTCAATTAGGATAACATGGTTAGAGAATCTCCTCTCTTTAGTGCAAGATTCAATATAACCATGATAAACTAGAGGACAACTTAGGTCAAAGGGAGTGAGTTTTTGGGTTATGATGGGGTTGCAAAAATTAGATCTTCCACTGAAACAATCTTAAGCTCAAAAACACTTTCCTTAACATCCTTCTTGTATAAAAGGGTATCGAGATGTATTGAATTAGCTAATGAGAAGTGTGAACTAGTCTTTAGCAAACTATCTTTGGGGGAAACCCAAAGTTTATTAGATCCATCATTGGGAACTTTAGGCATCTTTTCAGTTTCTTCTGGGAAGAAAATGTCATCCAAATGGTAGGTTCCTAAGGGATCATCATAAATAAAATCACGATGACCAATGACATAAGAGTCCAATTTTTTTTTTTGGACTACCAAGAGTAATTACCTAAGAGTATTTATCATATTTAGGACAAGGTTGATTATAGAACTATGATGCCTTATGGTTATATTTGTTAGCAAGGATATCATGATTAGGTTTCCGATTTTCAAGCTCATATTCATTAGACAAAATTAGGCTTCCAAATCGATCATGCTCAAAAATATTATTTGTCATATCATCATACTGAAAGTTTCCAGTGTTTACATCAAGATCTAGATTTATCTTTATATGGTGGAAGATTTTTATATTTGAAATACTATCGGGAAGAGAATTTTGTGAGTTATTTCCGTCGTTGAATGTTTGGATTTTTTTCTGGCCAAAGAGAGAGGTTTTAAAGGAATGTGTCTAAAGTTGGACTATTACAAGGCCTATGACAAGTTGGAGGGGAAATTATCCACATGCTTGAGTGGCTAGGCTTTGGGTCAAAGTTCATATATTATGTCAATATTCTCTTTTCCAATGCTTTGGTTATTGTGTGTGTTAATAGATCCCTTACTTATCTTATTCCTCTTAGCAGATCAATGACGCAGGGATACCCTATAGCCCCTAATTTATATGTTCTCACATCTGATGCCTTGGATTATCTATTATAAAAGGTAGTTTACCAAGGTAAAGTTACTGGCCTTCCCTAGTAATATTTAATCAACTCCCACTATGCTTATGAACACCTTTTGTAAATCTTCTAAAGAGATACTACAAGAGGAGAAAACCTCTATGATACTTATTGGATTAGACGATCACCCGGGGTGGATTCCTTCCCAATGGAAATGGGTTCAAAGGGGGGAAATCACCAAGTATCTTGGTATTCTATTTAGCATTGACATGACTCGAAATCATATGTGAAAATGGATTATTAATAAGCTTACAGTCAAACTTGAATACTAGAATAGTCAGGATAGTTGAGCATGATTTTGAGTAGGTAGCTTATATACAGGTCTTCTAAAGGTATATCACATGTAGTAGGTCGAGTTTTAGTAGTAGTAGGTTCCCCATACTTATATATTAATTGTAACATTTAGAGCAAGTATGGGATGTTGAAGACTCCTAAAGGGTATGGCCAAATTCATGTCTTTGCATTTCTTGAAAGTCATATATATATATATATTTGGATTTGATCATATTTTTTAATACCATTTATGGTTATGGACATATGGTTTTAATTTGAGGCAAGTCAAAGAAGATTTTATTTTTAGAAAATTCTATTTTTGGAAGATGTTTTAGAAATTTAATCAAAATTATATGAGGATCACATTTTTGAGGACCCAATATTGATAATTGTTCATGGTAATTTCAGCTCAATCCAAGACCATGAAAATTTGGTTTATTTTTAGTAGGATTTTTTTATCATGGTGTTTATTTTGTTGGATACCCAATGTGGCATACAAAAACAATGTTAAATTTGAAGCCATTCCAAGGTGTTTAAATTTTCAGGGTCAAAATCCATTTTTGTAGCTTCTAGAGGGTGCTTGGTGGGGTCCCATATAAGGTTTACTTACTATATTTTTGTTGAAATTAATGCAGCTGCAAGAGCCATTCTCCAGAGGATGGAAAAGACCCTAGCTATGGACTAGGGCCCCCAACAAACTCCTGGGGTTTCTTGGTATGAGACCAAGTAGTGAGAGCCATGGCAAAAGACCCTAGTGAGGGCCCCCAGTACATGAATGGGGTTCTTGGTCTTGGACCAAGCAGTAAGTCCCTAGATGTGTCTAGGGCCCCTGGATGTGTTTCAGGGAATCCTTGCTGAGTGTTTGGATTGATCCTTGGATATGTTCCTTGGTAGTTGATATAAGTCCCTAAATGTGTCTAGGGCCCCTGGATGTGTTCCAGGGAATCCTTCCTCAGTGCTTGGATTGATCCTTGGATGTGTTCCTTGGTGGTTGATATAAGTCATAAATGTTTTATAGGGCCCCTAGATGTGTTTTAGGAAACCCTTTCCTAATGCATGGGTTTATCCTTGGTCTTGTACCTTGGTGGATAAGACCCTATATGTGTTCTAGGTCCCCCATATGTGTTCTTGAGAAAATTGGTCTTTGACTAGGTAGATCTTGGTGTAATACCAAGATGTGTTGATGTGTGATCCTCTTCCTCTCTCCCGGGATGGTCCATGAGACCTAGGATTGGTTATGAAGATGGACATGACCACATTGTTGATGGACCCCCTTATGCAGTGATGATAAAGTTTATAGGTCATTATGAGACTCATGTGGACATGTTTTTCCATTATGGACCCCCCCTTGACTTTGTCTTAAAAGTTACCCCCTTGTTGTTTTATGTGATTGAGGTTTTATTTATGTGATTGGGGTTTTATATGTGTTTAGGGTTTTTATAATTAATATTAATATTAATTGACATTTTAATTAATATTTGTATTAATTAAATGCCAATATTTAATTATAATTTTAAATTTCCCTAACCCCTCTCCCTAACTATAAATAAGACCCTACCCTCTAACATTATATTACACTCACACTCACTCACTCCTCACTCTCATATTTGCTATGGTTACTTTAGTTGTCCTCTCTTGATGATGGTGCAACCTCCTTTTTGGACTATCTTTTTAGATCTGAGTTTTGTTTTGTTGGTGCAGCCTCTCCATTTGATGTAACAATTTTAGATCTGAGTTTTGTTTGTTGGTGTGGCCTCTCTATTTGATGTAACAATTTTAGATCTGAGTTTTGTTGGTGCAACCTCTCCATTTGATGTAACATTTTTAGATCTGAGTTTGTTGGTGAAGCCTCCCCATTTGGTGTAACAGTTTCAGATCTGAGTTTTGTTTGGTATTGGTATTGGATGGGTACTACTCCTTGATTGTTTGCTGGTGAAAGAGATGATGAGGTGCCTTCCAAGAGCTGCCAGACCTATCCTTTTTGTGCAGAAGTGTCTTCATTAGATTCCAGACCTACTAAAGTGATTAAGGAGCCTCCTTGTGGGTGCCAGATCTCCCTTTTAGGGCCACAAAATTGAGTACAGGTGCCATGGCCTACTTTGTGGGTTGTCTCTTTTCTATATGAACGTCGTGGCCTCTTATTCTAGCTTCCACGTATAGAGTTGAGGTCCTTGTGAGGGTTCCACTCTTGCTGTCCCCTGTGTTGGAGTGTTTATCCAGTGCTTCCTTCTTTTCAGTTATGGAGGGTTTGATATGGACTGTCTGTTATGGAGGGTTTTCTTGTTTGTTATGGAGAGTTTTTCTATCTCAATTTTTGGAGTTCTTGTTGTCCCTTCTTGTGGGGTACCTGCTTTTGTTTTATCATCTATGGTCAATACCTTGCTGTCCCTTCTTGTGGAGTACTTGCTGCAGTTTCCTTGTGATGGTATATACCTTGGAAAAACTGTTCCTAAGTCCTTATGACAGAGATCAAACCATAGAGGTTTGATCCATGAACCTAAAAATATTTATGAGAATATTATAAAGGTTTTCATCCACACATGTGACAGGTACATCTTTCTTAGATTAGGAGGTAAGCTTGAGGTTTGTATTTTCACTTAGAAATTGTGTTTATACTTATAATTTAATATAGATATGTTTATTTCTTTCCTCATATATGTTGATCTTGTGAACAGAAAAATAAAAAGGCATTATTTGTTTCTATTTTTCCCTAATTCTAACAATTCTCCTATGACTTTGACCAAGGGAACACTACTCTAGGAAGCCTCCTCACACCTTCTTATGACCATTCTTCTTTCTACTCTTAGACTATTCCAACTCACCCTACTTGTGTAAACCTTGTTAATTTTACTTATGGTTGACTTTGATGGAATTTTCTATTTAGGATTGATGTTATTTCCTTGAGGAGCCTTCCCATTTATGTGAATGATCCTAACAATTTCCATTTCTAGTTTAGGGAGGGTGCTCCTTACTAGACACCCTACATATTTCTACTTATAGTACCTAGCTTCCATTTCAATTAAGACAAAAATACGCACTGCAAATATCTTACACCTATGCTAAGCATGGAAGTGTTATTCTTGGAAGTTTCCTCCCTTAGGATTTCACTCTTTTAACTTGAGCTTTTTTAGTATTCTTGCAAACTTGTTTTGATGGAGGAATATTTAATTCAAAGAAAAAAGCTATCTTGGAGAAGGGGTGTACTTTATAGGAGGTTGTTATTGGTGTGTTGTTTTGGTCCTTGCATGAAGATATCTATTCTCAAGTGAGGGTGCTTTCATGGAGTTTTATTTGTTATATGCATGAGTTATGTTTCCTCTCGGAGATGGAACACTTCATATAGAGATTCCCTTGGAATAGTTTGGGAGGAATGACACTTTATTTTTATCTTTCTCTATTCTTACACTTCTCTCATTGTTATAAAGCATTGCACATAATGAAGGGGGTAGATCAATGCTTTGTATTTTTCTCATTGCTTCATATTTTCTTCTAGAGAGTGTGTGATTGAGAGATAACATAGAGCACACGTATTGGTTGAACTTATTTACATTCATGATCATGGTTTCTTTAATCCCATGATATGTGGACATGTTGAATAATATTGACTTCCCCAAGATCTTGGAGAGTGTTTGGTGTGTTCCTACCAGTCAAGGAATTTTTTCTTCTACAACCTAGGGTCATAAAGATCTATCAACTAATTTCTTGGTGACTAGTACATGTGTTTGTTGTGTAAGAATTGCTATATTTTATACACTCTCTCTTTCATTGCATGCTTAATAGGAAACTCAATAGTAGGAATTAAATAATTTTGTTTACCCTACTCATTTTTTTCATTCATATTTAGCTCCATATAAGGCACTGATTGATCTATAAGGTTATTTATTCATTAAAAAGACACTCATTTAGTTCTACTTGATTTTCATGCATCCTTAGGCATAATGTTGAGCATAAATATTAGTTAATTTTATTTATTGTCCTTATCTTTTCTGTCAAAAAAGAAAGTAGCTTAAGTTTTCTATTTTTTGTAACTTATTGTAGAAAGATACATGATTTATACCTCCTCCTCAATTTGCATGTATAAAAAATATAAAAAAATACAAAAACAACATTGCATTACTATTTCCAAAAATTAAAACAATGATTACTACTTGCTATATTTGTTTGTTTTTTGCACAACAATTAGTTGATTTTATCATAAATTTGCATTGGTTTGCATACCTAATTTTCCTTAGTAAATATTTGCATTTTTTTTGCATTTTTATAGCATTTTAGTGGATTTCTTCTTGTTGTTTGCTTTATTGAATTGTAAACTTTTACGTAGAACAACACTTTATTTTTTATTTATTTAAGGTACTACTAATAGTTAGTTGATTTGCAATTGATCCCTCAGATCACTTAGGGATACCACCCTGTGGTTAACATGCACTAACTTCAAAGTGAGAGGAAATAAGCAAGGTGGTGATGGCTTATTTCCTATAGTTATTTGGACTCCATGATCTATCTTTGCAAGATGGAAACTTATCGGTGATAACATTTTGGCCTTGTTAGTAGGGAGCTTAGCTAGGCTTTATAATATGTAGAACAAATAAATTTACTAAGATGAGCATTAGTTTATGTGATTTTGTTTTATTTCTCACATGGAGACTCCACTTTTGTAGCTCTGGATCGTGTAAGGAAAACTATGATATTGGACACTAATGAAGCCATTACTCTAACTTTGGATAAACTTGAGAAGCTTCTCTACTAGGTTAGATTTATAGTTTCTTGTAAGAAAGTTCTTTCTACTTTTACTTTTGTTTAAACTTATCCTAATTATCCAAAATCTCCTATTTCTCTGAGTGAGCCTTTAATAATTACTTCTCTGAGAATTATTTTTCTGAGTGTTGTTCTGAGTCAATCACACCTAGTTTCATCACTATTTGTTCCAATAAATTGTGCATAACTGAGTTTCACTACCATAGAAGGGTATCCCCATGACCTTGTTGATAAGTGTCATACACATGTACCTATTTTTGAAGGAAATAACACTATTATTGTTGAAGCACATCTAAATAAATTTTCAATTTTCATTGAAAATTTTGATTTCAAACATGAAGATGTCCAAATGAAGTTTTTGTTTTCAAGAGTTTGGATAATGAAGCCTGTATATAGTTTAAGTATTTTTCTAGGAGTGTATATATATATATATATATATATTTTTTTTTTTTGCCAAGAAAAAAAACTTATATTTGCTATTTCATCAAGAAATCAAAATATTCATTGTTAAGCCTTGTTGCTATGTTCTAATCCCCTAATTTTTAGTAGTTCATGTTTGGTCATTATAGTCTTCGGACTCAAAATGAATCCATAGGCATGAGATTCAACTTTGTTATTTGTTTATATTCCCACTCCATATTTTATTAAGAAGTAATCATGTTGGTTGATATATAATATGGCACCTGCTCAACATGAACCTGGGGTTCCTTGACAAGCCCCATCGAAGAAACCCTATGCATAATATTGATTAATTGTAGGATCATTAATAACTATGTGATATGGTCTCTTTTTGATTTTGCTACATTCTTTAAAGAGGATTTGAATTTTTTGTACCACAATAGAAACTTCCAAGGACTTGTCTTCGAAAATCATTTTATTTTTGTTTACCCACAGTCTCCATATCACAAATCATGGAAGTGATCTAAAATATCTCACCATCAAGTTTGAGTGCCACACATCAAAATATTGTACTAAATATGCACTTTAGTAGTAGATATATATACCTTATAGGATCTACTAAATATTTTATAGATGAATAGGCTAAAATGAAAGATTAACATTTTCTAGTTGCAAAATTTAAAAATATCAAAAAAGGAAAAATAAATTGACATTTTTTTTAAATACCTACAGGTCGTCGCTATTACGACGTATGGTAATGTCGATCCCATGGAATACTCATAATTGATATATAGCTTAACGTCAGTTGAGCGACGTTACCATACGTCAGTATTACGACAGATGGTAATGTCGCTCCCATGGAAAACACGTCGTTGATGTATAGCTTAACGTCGGTTGAGAGATGTTACCATATGTCGATATTACGTAGCTCCCATAATTTCCATGTAGTGGAGACCGACGGAATGGGACGTCATAATTTCGACGTCTTTGATGTCGCTATAGCGACGACTATATGGGGTTTGGACAGTCAAATCCGAGATGACACTTGTTCGCATGAAACGTCGCAATAGAGACAATATCTATGGCGTTAGAAAAGATATGTCATGTGAAATGAAGTTTGAGGGGGTACGATGTTCTTCATTCTCCCGATAATATAAAGTGGAAATTGCGTCGAACACACCGTCCGAATTTGACCCAAATGTACTAGTGTTAGTCAGTGATATGATGGACCTGTTATCGCACAGTTTTTAGTTTTGGAAAATACCAACCCAAGCAACAAGTGCTTAACACAACTGGGGAAACCCATCACTATCACCTCAATAGATATCCCCCTCATTTTAGTGAAGGACAAGTCCAACACAAGGAAGGAATCCTGGGTGACCTTAGGGGGATTGCAAAGGAGAAGCCAAGGAGAAGAATGGAGCACCCCTATAGGTCAAATGAAAGGTTCTAAGGGCTTGATGGATGATTAATATAATTCAAGAATAAATTACCAATGAAGAATACCTGCAAAACAAATGTTAGACAACCAATACCAAGAAAATATATGATGAAATGATCCCTAGAACAAGAGGGAATTAACAAGTTATGCTTGCTGCCCCAAAAGTGCACCAGTAAGGAATTATATATTAGTAATGAGTAATTACAACAATTGCAAATTGAACTATCAAAATCAAGTATATGATATTGGAAAATAAAGCTTGTAGCTAGTACACAATGTTCCAATGTTTAGACCAAGACTTTTATGACAAATGAGGGCTGTTAATGAGTGTTATCAACAATTTTTTGTCACAACACTATGGCTGTAGCATAATTTTTATACAAAAACAATATTTAACCACATAAATCAACAAACAAATGGTTCAAATTGAAGCTCTAGACAAGCAATTTTAGTTCCAATAGTTAAACAATGATTTCCATGGTTAAATCATGAATGAAACAAGAGACAACAATGGAAAATAAAAGCTTTAATGGTTGAAGCTAGTAGTTAATAATAACAAAAAAATCACTTAGCCAATGAAGACACCCTTGGAAGGAAATATAATCAATAACATATGAAATTGAAATCCAAGTTGAACAATTCCAAAAGCTCAAATTTCACGTTTATCAATGCAACAATTAACAATCTCCAATGAAAAGCACTAGTGCCTTGTTATTGGGTGAATTGGGTGTCTTACTTAGAAAGAAATTTATACAAAGAGGAAGAATAGATCCTTGTTGAGAGTTAAACCCTTATAAAAACTCAACAACACTCCTTCCAACTTGTCTAGCTTAAAATCCAAGATGAACTAGGGTTTGAAGTTTTTCTAGCGGTGTAAACCCTCTTACTTCCTAGAGAAATAAACCCCACATAAGCCTTGAAAAAAGGGTATAAATCCTCTTACTTTTTGTCACAAGCCTTATATAACTTCAATAGAAAAAATAAATAAACCTTGGTGGAGGGTGTAAGCCCTTTTACTCCTCCTAGGGTTTAAGATATATTTCTTGAATTTAACAAGTAAAATGACAATAAATTGCAGAAATAATCATCAAAATCCAAGAGATAGCATGCAATAACCCCTTACTACCAATATATCATCCATAAATTTCCAAAGAAATACCACCAAGAGAAGTCGCTAGCCTTTAAAACTCCAAATAACAAGTATTTTATCCATTGAACAAGAGAGAGAGAGAGAGAGA
>JASDQU010737270.1:160618-173802 GCA_032191745.1 Picea mariana
TGTTAGAGCCTCAAAGTTCAAAATACAATTGTGGAGACATAAACCATTTATCACCAATGTGATAAGGAATGACGGGTGATTTAAAACTTTTCCATCGTATTGCCCTGTCCGGATGATTATTGGGAGATCCTTTTCCCTTTGAAAATATTTAAGAACTCTACCATTTGTGATGGTCTCTCCTTGACTGAAATTAATATCAATTTTCCTCCAATTTATGGAACTTAGAAGAAACTTCCGTGAAATATTGTAACAATTATTCTCTAGATTTATAGGCTGCAATAGTTTTTTCAAAGTTCATCCTTTCCTTCGTAATAGATAAAGTTTCTCTAGCAGAATATGGAAATTATTTTGGAGTTAGATTTGGGCCTTTTCCCTCCTTTATGAAATTTATCATACGATCAACAACTTCGGTGGCAACCTTTCTTTCTTCCATTTGCAAATATGTCTTTGTGATATGGTAAGTCTCAGACAATGGCACAATTTGAATGAAGTTAACAACTTCATCTATTTGTGCAGTTTCTTCAAGGTAATTCATGTTATGAGGATAAGAAGAGATTAGGTTTTCTTCAATTTCACATGCTCTTTCTAGGGATTCAATCAAAGTAGAGGGGAAATTATCTCCTAATAGAAAACCATATGGGTTGTTCACGGTCAACATATAGCAATTGTAAATGGTATATTTAGGAGGCTTGAAATCTTGAGGAAAAATGTTCACAAGGGTATTAAAATTGTCATTAAATTCCTTAATTCCCTCATTTGGCCTTCTTTTGAAATGGTAAAGTTGATCAAAAAGGGAGACATAATATTTGTTTTCCATGAATATTTTAATGAAGAGACATCGAAACGTTTCCCAAGTGGTAATATTTTTGGGAGGGATATTTCTATACCACTCCTTGGCCTTCCCTGTGAGAGATAAAAAGAAGAGATTCATACACACATCCTCATACTAGTCGCTCGGGGCACATGAGGAAAAATGTTCGAAAAGTTGTCCAAATGATGTTGAGCCAATATGGAGTCTTCATCTAAAAAGGTGGGAAGCCATTCTCTAAAAGCATTTGGAATCTTATGGGGTGATCCATGAACCTTTGTCATATCTAAGGGTTTATACAATCCTTCCACCCAAGCGTTTTGAACCATAATTTTCACAAAAGGGGTGGATAAAGGTGGATGACTTGGGTATTTCTTTCTTCAGGTACAAACCATAACGAGTTTCTAGATAAACTTTGCGAAAATCTTATAAAAAATTAAAAGGGGAAATTTCCTCAAATGGAGTTGCTATGAAAGCTAAAGGTAAATGATTTGTGATAGACTTGTTAAGTGTCATTATGGGATAAAAAAGGATTCAAAATCCTCCCAGGAAACAATGTCAAAATTTTTATCGCACAGTTTGTAGTTTGGTCAAATCCCAACCCAAGAAACATGTGTGTGACACAACTAGGGGCACCTATCACTGTCACCTCAATAGATATCCCCGTTGTTTTAGTGAAGGACAAGTCCAACACAAGGAAGGATTCCCAGGTGACCCTAGGGGGGCTGTAAAGGAGAAGACAAGGAGAAGAATGGAGAACCCCTATAGGTCAAATTAAAGGTTCTAAGAGCTTGACAAAGGATGAATATCGGTCAAGAAGAAATTACCAATGAATAATACCTGCAAAACAAATGTTAGACAAGCAATACCAAGACAATATATGATGAAATGAGCCCTAGAACAAGAGGGAATCAAAAATTTATTCTTGCTACCCCAAAAGAGAAATAGTAAGAAATTTTATATCAACAATGAATAATTACAACAAATGCAAATTGAACTATCAAAATCAAGTATAATATATTGGAAAATAAAGCTTGTAGCTAGTACACAATGTTCCAATGTTTAGACCAAGACTTTGATGAAAAATGAGGGTTGTTAATGAGTGTTATGAACAAGTTTTTATGACAGCCCAATGGATGCAACATCATTTTTCTACAACAAAAATATTTAACCATACAAATCAACAAATAAATGGCTCAAATTGAAGCTCTAGACAAGCACTTTTAGTTCCAATAGTTAAACAATGATTTCCACAGTTAAATCATGAATGAAGCAAGACATAACAATGTAATATAGTATATCTAATGGCTGAAACTAATATTTAATAATATAAAGACAATCACTTATCCAATGAAGACACCCTTGGAAGGCAAGAGAGACAATAACATATAAAATTGAAATCCAAGTTGAACAATTCCAAAAGCTCAAATTTCACGTTTACCGATGCAATAATTAACAATCTCTGATGTAAAGTACTAGTGCCTTGTTATTGGGTGAATTGGGTCTCTCCATTAGAAAAAAAATTAGACAAAGAGGAATAAGAGATCTTTTTTGAGAGTTATACCCTTATAAAACTCAACAAGAATCCTTCCAAGTCATCTAGCTTAAAATCCAAGATGAACCAGGGGTTGAAGTTTCTCTAGGGGTGTAAACCTTCTTACTTCCTAGAGAAATAAACCCTATTTAAGACTTGAAACAAGGGTGTAGGTCATCTTACTTATTATTGCAAGCCTTATAACACTTCAATAGAAAAAATAAATAAACCTTGGTGGAGGGTGTAAGCCCTTTTACTCCTCCTAGGGTTTATGATATATTTCTTGAATTTAACAAGTAAAATGACAATAATTGACAAAAATACTCACCAAAATCCAAGACATAGCATGCAAGAACCCATTACTACCAAGATATCATCCATAATTTTCCAAAGAAATACCACCAGAGAAGTCGCTAGCATTTAAAACTCCAAATAACAAGTATTTCATCCATTGGACAAGAGAAAGAGAGAGAGATAGTGAATTGTCCAAGGAGGCCAAAATTTCAGTCCAAGAGAGAATTCTCAAGTGATGAGTTATGATCAAATGAAAATGAGTTGCCTCATACTTATATTAGGAAAACCCAAGTCATGTTTGTCCACTTTACTATTAAATCCATAACTTTAGGCCTAAAACCCAAGTTACAATCTCTAATTAGAAAATCAATTTGTTCTTTTTCCCACATAGGCTACAAAATGACAAATAATAACAAAATAATGGGACATAAACCCCTAAAACTCCTCTCCAAGGTGGCACATGTAAAGACAAGCCTCCAAAGGCTAGGACGTCAAGCTAGAAAGGTGCCACATCATCTCCATATCAAGCAAGAAGGTGGGGCTTCAAGCCCACAACACCACCAAGTTCATATAAAAGGCCAAACACCCTTCTAAATGTGTGACATCAAGCTCTCTAAGAGGTACGTTAGGGAATAATAAGGTGACATCACCTTATCTTCATGGTTCGTGTTCTTCATCATGTGTTCGGGGTGTCTCTCAAGGTGAAACATTCATCATCTTAGGCTTACAATGAGTGGGGCACATCATCCACCCTATGGGATTTCAAACCCCTATGAAGGTCCAAGTGGCACAATCCCTTCATGAATCTCTTCCATCAATCAAGGTCCTGCAATGAAAAGAAAATACACCCTCCAAGGTTCCACAAGTCACATGTATCATTTCAAGAAAGCCACATTTAATAAAATAACCACCCAAACATGTGCATTAAATCCACCATTTTAAAACTAAAAAAATGCTCAAAGACCTTATAAACTTTTCCAAATTTAGGTATGGGAGGGTTGTGACCATGGTACCCTATTGGGTAGGCCAATCCCGAAGTCAAGGAATGTTTCCCAAGAATACCCTCTCTATATCATGTAGTGAATATGAGGTGGGTGGGGGTAGGAATTTTGAGCATGGGGTTCCTGACATGTTAATGGATCATATTGTCTCATTTATGGGTGCCTTTGTGGAGGGTGTGATGCATCCCTTCATTTGTAATGCAACATTTTTCCAAGCCCTTTATTTTCTTTTCATTTTTTATGGTCTGAACATTGAGTGCTATGTGCAAGGAAAGAAAAGGAGAACTGAAATACCACTTGAAGTTAGAACACATTGAGTTCCATATTCACTAGAAGTTAAAGGACACCACAATGCATTCCCCCATCAAGCGAGGCATTTTTATTCATTTTATTTTTTAAATGTCCTTCATTTTTATGGAGAAGCATTTCATTTCTTTTAGGACCTTAGGGTGAGAATATAGAAGGATATGTTATGGCCTTTGAATTTTATATTTCTAGCTACAACACCTATGGGCCTTTATCCCCTTCTTCCCATGAAATGAGGTACAAGCCCTTCTTGGGGCCAGTAATCCCAAAAACCCAAAATATGAGGAAACTAAGGGGAAGAGGTGTCGAAAGTGGTAAGTATGAGTGATAATGGTATGATTAACCTTCAAGGATACCCCCCAATAGCTACCCTTTTCCTGAGGGTTACCCACTTACTAGGAAACCATGAAAACCACCAAGATTAAATAAGGAAAAGGTATAATTTCCAAGTAAATGTTCCATAATAGTGAAAGGAATCTTTCCTACATGCTCGAATTCTTAAATGATTAAAGTGACACTTATTATGATATCAGACTTGTTACCTCATGAAGAAATATTTTTTGTCCTTTTTGGGCCAGGCTGGTGTGGCGGACACTGTTATACTTTTGACGATGAATAGTGATGTGTGGTGGAGAGGAGGGGATTTGTATTCTCAACGTGGGCTCAACTAGTCATTTGGTTCTTGGCACTCAATGTATTCTACTTGTGAGGCTCGAGACATCATATCCTTAGTTACCCTTAGGCCTGGGGGGTAATAGGACTGATGGATGAAGGTATGCAAGCTCAATTTTTTCTGCAGGTTGGTTTATTGACATCACCTAGATTGGATTAGTTATTAGAATAAGAACATATGACAAAACAAAATAAAATACACAAAAGGAACCCTCAAAACCAATTGAAGCAATAATAACAACCCAATAGTTAGAAGTTCTGTAAATTCACATATATTGTATGTGTTTTGAAAGTCTTACTCTCCTAGGTTGATAATTAAAGTAAGTTTTGGTGTATATTGGGCTCATCAATGCCATGCATGTTGTCACACTTACTTACAATAAGTGGGGGGGGTGAATTAGTATAGGAACATTTTTATTTTCTTATTGCACACCACTTATTATTTATTACTTTTCCAACAACAAGAAGTATACATAGCATTACACAATAATTTAATGTGGAAACCCAACTGGGAGAAAACCAAAAAAAGATTTTATTAAAATACTTTTATAGACAACAACTTGTTACATACACCAATCTGTTACAATGTTTATAGGAACCAACCTGAAAGAGACATTGATCTGTTCTTCTGAGAACCAATTGAGAAATACCTATAGGAACCAATCTACAATCACAATATTTGTGGGCACCAACCTGCTAGAGACACCAATCCCCTCAGTTGAGCACCAACTCAGTAATACTTAGATAAGTTTCTTGTCTCAACAAATCCTCTATTGTTGTTGTAATAACCATCAAAATCTCCACTGTTCACTACCAACAAAATTTCAGATGTTCCTTAGTTGACCTCACACCTCCCTGACACCCTTATACAATTAAATTATTCTCTCTTTCATTCTCTGGCACCCAAAAATCTCAGAGCCTCAACTTCCACACACGATCCACACTCTCACATCTCCACTCTTCACACTCACTTTGAATTGGATTCGATCATCATTATTTATACAATGAGACCATACATCCAAGGCTTTGTCCATATATCAAAAATTCATGTTCATGGGGTTAGATCTAAATCCTTTGAATCTTCCTCAAAACCAGGCTGCAAAAATCCTTTGAAATTGGTACAAACTCCTCCCATTTTCATGCGTTCTTCTCATAGGTTAACGCATAGACCCTCAACACTAAAAAACCGTTGGATGGGTTAAAAAATAATCATGATCGTTGATCTAAAATCTTTTCCACACCAAAACATTAATCGAGCCATTGGTCGAGTGGCCCATCAAGTCCCCAGAGCTTCAAACATAGAGCTTTAACCTTTTATCCCTGTCAGGTTAATTGACACTTATCCATCGGGCACTCGGGAGTTCAAACACACGTGTTCAATCATTTTCCCTAATCCAGTATACTATCAGGTGATTAGCCCACCAGACTCACCAGGCTCACCGAGCCCTCAAAAATTCAAGCTCATGCCTTCAACTGTTAGTCCTGATTCGGTATATCAGGCTACCAGGACCACCGACTCATCGACCCACTGGGCCTTCAACACTACATCTTTGATAGTTTTCCCTGATCCAGTATACCACCGAGAAGTTGGCCCATAGGGCTCATCAGACCACTTGGTCCTCAGACTTTAACACTTTACTACTCTTCCTATTTCCAATCTACATTATATGTCGACGTGGTCTCCATGTAGACCCCTACCACGTGTATTGAATGATGTGGCACCAATACGTGACTTTCGACATCATCACATTCTTCGACCCTTATGAAACCATGTTGACTTGACACAAGTATGTGTACTAATGTGTGGTGCTAGCGTGGCTGATGTCATGGTGTTGTGGCATCGCCACCAGCCCACCATGCCTTTGATACTTCAGCACTACACTTTCACCCGATCTGGTATGGAACCTTGTCTACTCTCTATGTTCTGACCACTGGGCCTACTATGCCACCAGCCTTTGTACTGTGCTTTCACACATTCACTTCGATATGGTATGGAACCTTGTTTTACTAGACTCAATCAACTGGTGTCACGTGTATCACCTCATCACAGGGCTACTGAGCCCTCGGCCCTCTAACGTTGCATTTGAACAGTTGGTATGGTTGAATTAATATCAACCATTTATCTTTTCATAGTTCTTCACCGAGTCACCGACCTACTAGGTGATCGGACCACTGTGGCTTTCACACCCGCGCTTTCACACATTCACTTATTCATTGGTGTTTTGATCTCTAGTATGCTGGGCCCCACGACTAAAAGTTAATTCCTTTCATAGGGTTGCATAATTCACCCATTCACATGCAAACTATGTAACACCACCTTTTCATTATAAACCCACTGAAGTTGCTTTTCCTTATGAATGTGGGATGTTGGATTTTACCTTACTATCTCCCTCACCTTTAATGCATGCTCAAAACTTCTTCCTCTGCACCCTCAAATTATTTTTTCCAAATATGTGGTTCTTTTTACTCCTTGATCTCATCTGTTTCTCTTCAATGAGGTTGTCTTGTTAATCTTCAATTCGTCATTTCTCTTCAAACATGTGAAAATTGAATTCATTTCACACATAGTCATTTCACTTCTCTCATTCTCGATTAAGGGTAAACACACAGATCCCTGTACTCAAAAAATCATCAATGTGCAGAGACATTCTCTAGTTCCTTTGTCTGGTTAGATACACAATATGGATGCTTCTTCTATCTATCTCATTTGATTCTCTTTGGTCTTATCAGTCTCCTTGTCTTTGACATTGATGACAACAATTTTTCAACAAACTCCCCCTTTGTCATTGATGAAAACCATTAGTCAATTTTGATACTTCCCCTGTCTGCAACCATATATCTCACACTTTTTTCTCTCATCTAAGTTAACTGATTCCTTCTTTCTACAAGTCTCCCCCTTTCTCTTTACTCTCCCCCTTTGACATCAATGGCAAATGGATTTTCTCTCCCTTAAACTTTACTATGTTTCTTCTCCATATCTACAACCAACAACCTGCTTTATTTCTGCAGCTCCCCTTGTGACCATGCTCCTCTTGAAGCACTTTAATGGTTGGATGGAATAGGTACCACTCCCAGTTTCTGTCTTAGATACAAAAATGTTTCTCTAGGAAGAGGTTTTGTAAATATATCAACAATCAATTCCTTTGTACCAATATATTCCAGCTTGGCAATTTGTTTCGTGACTTTCTTTCTTAAGAAATGATATTTGATTGGAATGTGATTTATCTTCAAACATATAAGAGGGTTCTTTGAAATATTTATTGCACTGGTATTGTCACACAATATTAGTATTGGCTGATTATACTCTACCTTAATGTCCTGCAACATTTGTTTTATCCAGAGCACTTATGTGCAACATGTTGTTGCTGCAATGCATTATGCTTATGTTGTGGATAAAGAAATTGAGGATTTATTCTTACTAAACCAAGATACTAGACTGTTGCCCAAAAAGAATTCTCCACCACTGGTGCTCTTTCTATCATCCACACTACCTTTCCAATCTGCATCTGTGTAAGCTGTCAGTGTAAATATTGTACCCTTGGGGTACCATGAACCAAAGTCCAATGTGCCTTTCAAATATTTGAATATTATTTTTACTACCTGCACGTGATTCCTTTAGTGTAGCTTGAAATATTCCAACTCATTGTAATGCCTGCATAATATATGGCCTTGAGGTTATCACATATAATAGGATACCCATCATTTATCTATAAAGAGTTTGATTAGTTTCCTTTGATTCATCCTCTTTTCTCAATTTACAACCAATGACCATGGGTGTGCCGACATGTTTATAGTCTTCCATTTCAAACTTCTTCAACATATCCTTGATATATTTGGTGTGAGAAATGAATATGCATTTGCTTGTTTGAGAAATATGCAACCTTAGAAAAAATGATGATTCTCCAAGCATGGACATCTCAAATTATCTTTGCAATTCTTCTGTAAACTTTTGGCTCATTCTATCAACATTACTTCCAAAAATGATATCATCCACATAAACCACAATGATTAACATATCTTCATTGTCTATTTGATGTAAATATTGTTATCTATTGTTCCTCATTTGAAACCTTATTGTTGTAAGTACTTGTCGAGTCTTGAATACCATGCTATGGGAGCTTGATTTAATCCATAAAGTTCTTTCTTAAATATGCAAACATAATCTTCATTTTTTGACAATAAGAATCCTTCAGGATGTTCAATGTACACTTCTTCCTCTAAATATCCATTCATGAATGCTGACTTGACATCCATCTAATACACTTTAAAATTCTTAAATCTTGGAAATGCTAAAAACATTCTAATGGATTCTAATCTTGTGGCAGGAGAAAAGGTTTCTTTAAATTCAACATCTTATACTTCAACATACCCTTTATAGACCGGCCTTGCTTTATTTCTTACTACTTTTCCATCTTCAATTAACTTATTTCTGAATAACCACTTTGTACCAATCACATTTTTGTTTTTAGGTCTCGGGACAAGTTCCAATGTTTGTTTTTTCACAGTCTGGTTTAATTCTTCTTCCATAGCATTAACCCAATGTTGATTAATACTAGCCTTTGCAAAACATTTAGGCTCTATTTTGGACAACAAGAAGAGATTTACCTGTCCATAAATGCTTTCCAATTTTCTCCTAGTCCGTGTTTCAACATTTTTATCACCAAGAATTAAGTTTTCTGGATGGTTATTTTGCATTAACCTTGATGGGGTTTGCATATTTTGGTGTTGTGTTTCGTCCTTCTCTTCTTCATTTTCTTCTTCTTCTTTTTCATATTCTTCTTCTTCATTGTATTCTATTTCTTGTGTTGGCAATTTTTTCTTATGAGGTCTTACTTCATCTATTTTGACATTTACACTTTCAACAATATTTTGTAGTGTTTTGTTGTAGTGTCTATAGGCTTTGCTATATGATGAATAACCAAGGAAAATTCCTTCATATGATATTGAGTTAAAATTGTTGGGTATGTGTTATATTATTTGCATGCAGGGGGTGTAGTGGGGTTCAGGGGCGACGCCCCCGATTTTTTATTTTTTCTGCATCGGGACCGCATTTTTCGGGACCACATTATATTTAGGTGGTTTTTCGGCACATGGTTTCTTTGCCGATGGTTTTCTATTTCCGGTTAAGGAATTAGGGTTTTGGACTAATCCAGGTCATTGGGTTAGGTTTTTGGATGCCACTGGCTCCTATATGTATTTTGTATTGTAAACATTGTAACATGATGAATAATATAGAATATGCTGGTTTTCTCGGTTTGGGTTTCCAGGGGAAAAATCTCTGTGTAATGTTTGTATTATCCATTGTATCTTTTCTGTTTCTTTAATGCATATCTGTTTGCAGTAGATATTGTACAAGGTTAAAATCTACATTTGGTATGAGGTCTTTATAGGCTTCAAGGGGATGCCTTTGTGGTCAAGGGTTTGGCTCATAACTTTGATAAGCCTTGTTATAGTGGGAGATCTGCGGTATTTCTTTTTTAGGTGAAAATAAATGGCAAACAATTCGAAGATAGAGATCAAGAAGTTTAATAGGAAAAGTTTTGAGCTATAGAAGCTCAAGATGGAAGATCTGTTGGTGGACAAAGATCAATGGATCGTGGTAGATCCAGGTACTTCACCTACAAGAACTTCAGCAGATGACTGAAAAAAGTTGGATTGGAACGAAAATAACACAATCCGACTGTGTCTCTCCGATTCAGTATTACTGAATGTGTCAGAGGAAGCTACAACATGGGATTTATGGGAAAAGGTGGGGAAGTTATATTAATCTAATTCCCTGGTAAATAAACTATTCCTGAGAAAGAAGCTATATAACTTGAGTATGAGAGATGGAGACTTGGTGGCAGAGCATTTGAACGCCTTCAATACTGTGGTAAGTCAGTTATTATCTGTTGAGATTAAAATTTCAGATGAAGATAAATGTATCAGTTTGTTGTATTCTTTACTAGACTCGTGGGATAGTCTGGTTGTGGCCATATGTAGTAATACAACTTCCTTGAAGTTTGAAGAAGTGGTCTCATCCTTGTTGTAAGAGGAGATGAGACGAAAGAATATGGAAGGACATAGCACAAACACATTATTTGCAAGAGGATGTTCCTAGGAAAGAAATAGATCTAATTTCTCAAGTGGGAGATCTAAGTCTAAGGCTAGATCTAAATCTCCCAGAAAGTTTGTAAGGGTATGTTGGAGATGTGGAAAAGAAGGGCACTACAAGAAGTAGTGTAGATCCAAAGTTGAGAAAAAGAAGGGATATGAAGAATCTTCTTCTATAGAAGAAATGACCTCCAAGGAAGAAGGAGGGGATGTGTACTTGGCCTGGCCTCTTCAAGCACACATGCAGATCATGAGGCATGGTTTGTTGACTTTGGTGCATCCTTTCATATGACTCCCCACAGGGACTGGTTTTGCGAATATGAAAGGTATGATGGAGGTAATGTTTTCTTAGGTAATGATTCGAAAACCAGAATCATAGGAAGAGGAAGAGTCAAGTTGAGGCTCATAGATGGGAGGATTAGAACACTACCTGGTGTTCTGCACATCCCAGGTTTGGCTAGAAATTTGATTTCTGTAAGAAAAATTAACGATGCAGGGGTAAGAACAATATTTGAAAAGGAAACCTGTAGGATGGTTCGAGGAGAAATGGTGTTGCTGAGGGGAGTTTGGTTTGGAACTCTGTATAATATGCAAGGAAGAACTATTAGTGATGGGTGTAATAGTTCCATTGTTCCTGATATTGGATTTGAAAAAGAAAGAACTCCTATAGTCTCTAGAGAAAAGCTTATGCTATGGCATCAAAGACTGGGGCATATCGAAGAGAAGGGTCTTCAACTACTACACGGTAAAGGTATGGTTGAAGGCATGTCTAAATGATCTTTGGATTTTGATTTCTATGAACGTTGTCTATATGTGAAACAAAATCGGGTAAGATTCCCCTCTGGTGCAACGAGGGCAGAAGGAATTTTACAGCTAGTTCACAGTGATGTTTTTGGACTTGTGTCAGTCCCATCATTGGGAAAATCTATTTACTATGTCTCATTTATAGATGACTTCTCGAGGAAGAATTGGATATATTTCCTCAGGAAGAAATTTGAAGTCTTTGACAGGTTTAAAGAGTTTAAGGCTCTTGTTGAGAATCAAACGAAGAAAAGAATTAAGGTGTTGAGGACAGATAATGGTAGAGAGTTCTGCAAAAATGAATTTGAAGAATTCTGTAAGATGTGTGGTATAGCAAGGAAGAAGACTACTCCATATACACCTCAACAAAATGGAGTTTTAGAAAGGATGAACAGGACGCTGATGGAAAAACAAGGTGCATGCTTAGTGGTGCCAGTTTAGGGAAAGAATTCTAGGCAGAGGCAGTGGGTACTGCAGGTTACCTGGTCAACAGATCACCGTCATCAGCATTGGACGACAAGACTCCATAAGAGGTATGGACTGGTAAGAAGCCTTCTCTCACACATCTCAAGGTTTTTAGTTGCGATGCATATGTTCATGTTCCAAAGGAAAACAAGAGTAAGCTGGATAAGAAGGCTGATAAGTGTATCTTTATTGGATATAAAGATGGTCTCAAAGGTTATAATCTTTGGAACCCAGAAACTAAGAAGGTAGTGTATATTTGAGATGTGGTATTTAGAGAAATGAAGGATGTTGTTAAACGGGAATCTCTACCAAGGAAGAACCAGAGAAGAT
Organism: Picea mariana; assembly: GCA_032191745.1. Taxonomy (NCBI): domain Eukaryota; kingdom Viridiplantae; phylum Streptophyta; class Pinopsida; order Pinales; family Pinaceae; genus Picea; species Picea mariana. The sequence goes on from JASDQU010737270.1 coordinate 172,923, forward strand.
AGAGTTTGATTTAAAGGATGATGAATGAGACTCTACAGAAGAACGTGAATCAAAAGAAGAAGATCCTCCTACTCCAGTATTGAGGAGATCGGATCAAGAAAGAAGGCTACCGGAAAGGTATAGTCCATATGATTTCCGTTCAAATATTTCTTTGTCTATTACTGATGATGATCCTAGAACTGTCAGGGAGGTAGTGGATTCAGAGGATGGAAATCTATGGAAAAGGGCCATAGACAAAGAAATGGAATCTTTGGATAAGAATGAGGCTTGGGATCTAGTGGATTTGCCAACTGGAAGAAATCCCATTGGCAACAAATGGGTATTTAAAAATAATTTGAATGTAGAAGGAAAAGTGGAGAAATACAAAGCTTGGTTAGTAGCAAAGGGTTATTCCCAGGTTGAGGAAATTGATTTTGGTGAGATTTTTTCTCTTGTTGCCAAGTTAACCTCCATAATATTTCTGTTATCTGTTGCTGCTGCATTTGATTATGAAATAGAACAAATGGATGTGAAGACAACATTCCTAGATGGGGATCTGGAAGAAGAAATCTATATGAAGCAACTAGAAGGTTATGCTGTGAAGGGAAATAAGGAGCTGGTATGCAAGTTGAAAAAGTCCCTGCATGGTTTAAAACAATCACCAAGAATGTGGTACCAAAAATTTGATACTTATATGCTGGGACTTGGCTTCACAAGAAGCAAAGAAGATCATTGTTTGTATTTTAAATTAATTGGTGATCATTTGATTTATTTGGTCTTATATGTGGATGACATGTTGCTGATAGTAAACAACAAGGAGATTATCTAGGATGTGAAAACTTAGTTGTCCTCTAAATTTGACATGAAGGATCTCAGTGCTTCAAATTTCATTTTGGGCATG
>JASDQU010737270.1:173902-189724 GCA_032191745.1 Picea mariana
TAACTTGAGTATGATCACTTTTACATGGATAGACGCACTGAACTATCTATGTCCTGGATCACCAACCTCATAATCACATAGGCTCTCCGACCTCAATACATATACAACCATATATATACATATACATAACTCGGCTAGGTGAGCACTCCCAATTATTTCCCACACACTTACCCAAGTTCACACAACACTATGAAATGTGCGCACCCTTTCTTTGATAAAAATTCCCCACGCACTACTCAGGTGTGTGCAAAACCAAATCTTGATTCCAACGACTCACTAGCCTATATTACATTTACAATTGGTACCATGAATCCCAAACCTATATGTACAATTACAAAGGGTTTGGATCAAGGACATTACATTCCCCTCTCCCTTATTTATGCACTATCCTCAATGCATCATATACACAGGTACATACAAAATTTCAAAAAATTTCAAAAAGATGTGGATACTCTACCCGCATAGCATCCTCGCACTCCTGGGTTGCATCCTCAGGACCGTACCAGGTCCATTGGAAATTTACTAGATTCATAGATCTATTCCGGAGCTATTTGATTTTTCAATCCAATATGCAAACCATTCACACTCAAAAATCACCTTTTGGCTCCACCTGAATCACATTCCAATTAATAATATGATTAGCATCAGGTACATTCTTTTTAAGCAATGAAACATGGAAAAAATTATGAATACACACGTATGCAATAAATTCTATCATACATGTGACATGACCAATCCTCTCTAGGATTTCAAACGGCCCATAGTAGCCCGTTTCCAACTTAGAACAATTCCCCAACTTTAGGGAACTGCGTCTGGCTTTAAATTCTCTGTGGGTTCTACCTTTATCTGCATAGATTTTCTTCCTGTCTTGGGAAGATTTTAAATTATGCCTTATTTTTATCATCTACTCTTCCATTTCCCTAATCAAATCTGGCCCAACCATTGCGTCGTCTGTTGGGTTGTCCCAACTCACTAGTGTGTTGCACTTTCTATCATAAAGTGCTTCAAATGGGCTCATCTTTAAAGATTATTGATACCCATTGTTGTAAGAAAACTATACCAAATGCAAGTATTCTTCCCATTTTGATGGTTTATCCATAACATACATCATGAGAATATCTTCAATCACCTGATTTACTCTTTCTATTTGACCATTTGTCTCAGGGTGATATGTTGTGCTCAGGTTCATATGTGTTCCAAATCCTTTGAATAGCCCTTTCCAAAATTTCGAGGGGAACTTGGAATCTTTGTCAGACACAATTTTCTTAGGTACACCATGATGCATCTTAGAAATTTATCGCATGTATATCTCAACAATATTGGATGCCTTGTGCACTAACTTCACTAGAATAAAATGGGCAGCTTTAGTAAGCTTGTCCATTGCTACCATAATAGAGTCATGTTCCTTATCATTCCTAGAAAACTAAGTTATAAAATCCATGGCCACAACTTCCCACTTCCACTCAGGAATGGGAAAAGGCTATAGCAAGCCAACTAGATGTCTGTGTTCAACTTTGACATTTTGACTTTCAAGGCATCTAGCAATAAAATTAGAAACCTCATTTTTCATACTTGGCTAATAGTATTGCTTTTTTACTGTGACAATTGCCTTTTGGTAACTTGGATGTCCTACATAAGGAACCTTATGCATCTATGAAAATATCAAACTTTTCAACTCTTGATCATTTGACACATGGACTCTGCGTCTATACATAAGGATTCCAGCCTCTCTTAGCTCATAACCTTCAAACTTATGTTGCAACATACCTTTTTGTAAAGTCGCCTTTATGTCCATATAGTGCTTATCTGATTTGGAAAACTATAAAATTTTGTCGCACAAATCAGATTTGTACATGCTAACAGTTGTAGAATGCATCTCATGCACCCTCTTGTTGAGTGTGTCATCCACCTTGTTCTCTTTTCCTCTAATATACTTTATATCAAATTCATACTCATTGAGGAATTCTAACCACCTGCTTTGTCTAGAATTTAAACTTGGTTGTCCAAACAAATACTTTAGACCACTATGGTCTGTACTCAACTCAAATATTTTACCCATAAGATAATGCTCTCACATCTTCAAAGCATGCACTATGGTTGCAAAATCTAAGTCATGAGTATCATAGAGCCTTTCATTCTCTTTTAATTTTCTCGATTCATAACACACCACATGCCCATTATGACTCACGAATCCACTAAGTTTGTTACACACTCGACCCCTAAGTATCCTTTTAGGGATGGGGCATCAAAAAATTTGCATACTCAAATCATCTCGAATAATCTCTTCGAGGTGATTCGTTCTCCTATACTTTCCCGTAGCTTTCTAACAACTACTAACATGCTCTAAACCAACCTCTAGTTTACAAGTTATGGCTTCCCGAAGTTCTTTGAGCGTTCATTGGTTGAGGGCCACGTGGCTCCATCTCGTTCGTACCATCTCTAGGTTCCTACCTCCCGCAGGGAAGGCCCATCCATCAACCAATCCAATGACTGGGCTTAATTCTCGTCTAACACACAAGCTAGCAAGGAATTCAACATCCAGCGCTTCAGTGCTGAACATACTCTTTCTTTTGTGCGCGCATGTCCTTCGGAGTCCCAAATTCTCAAACTCCTAAGGTGATTCCACGTAGCTCCGGCCTTTAGCCCTTTTGGGAGTATACATTCTAACATCACAAGTCTCTCAGAGTTCCAAACTTCCAAAGTTCCGAAGGAACTCAAAATCTCTCCACGTGGCTCCGACCTTCGGGCCTTTTGGCTTATCCTCGACACTACACTTCAAACCTCCAGAGTCCTGAAGTCCCAGACTCCCAGAGGGTCAACCCTCGCACATGGTGACGTACTAGATACGAAGGAAAATACAAGTGGATCTCGCATACTCCTCTTGCCAAATGGACCAAGTGGTGAGTGCCAGGTGTGATACACGACAAAGAAGATGTGACATGTGGCCCCTTTAGTGGGTGACACATGTCACGTGTTAATAGGCCTATAGGGTTTACGAAATGCATGAATCCAGGTGACACATGGCACATTGATCGTGGGGACACATCACCCTGGATGATGTCACTATGCCACATCACTCTGGACTGATAACCTTCCAAGCCCTTCAATCTCACGGTCAAGGTGTGTTCACGTAACCCCTGGATCGACGGCCTTCGTTACTTCATAACTTTAGCGTTCGGGGGATCCATGGTGTGACCTCCTCCTTACTCCCGAAGTGGTCAATGTCGGGCTGACCATAACCTAGATCTAATGGTTTGGGGAGGTCCTGAAGATTTCCTAGATCTACGACCCTTGTCACTTCACAACTCCAGTGTTCAAAGGTTTCTACTTGCTCCACACTCCTTTCCTCTTGGAGTAGGACTTCGTCGAAGTGTTGTACATGAGTCCTTCTTCTTGGTTGATCAGATGGTTGAGAGGGATCCCAAAGGGTCCTTAAATAGACAATCCACATTACTTTGCAACTCTGGCATTCAGGAGTTTTGGCATGTAGTTTCCAGCTTCCTCTTGAAGTTCTGAACTCTAAACCACGCTCGATCTATCGCCACATGAACCTAGCATCTATGTCTAGGATTTACTTCGGCTTGTAGAGCTTCGGGGAAAATTTTGCGCTCTTGTGTTTTCACTTTGATACCTCTGGATGACCGGACTTCTAGATAGTCATTGATCTGTGGACAAGTGTCCCTCTAATCTCAATGGGCCAAATTAACTTTGCAACTCCGGAATTCGGAAGTTTTGGCGTTAAACCACCTATATTCTCCCGAAGTGGGAATTCACTGACGTACTTAGCACTACCTCTTCACTAAGTTGGATCTAACGACTGAGAGTGATTCCCAATGGATTCCCATATCCATGGACCTAATCAATTCATAACTCTGGCCTTCGACAATTTTCGAGGGTTGTGAAGTCATTTGTCCCAGAGCTTCGAATTCCTAGAGTTTCAAACCCAGGATAACTTCCCTCGTTTCGACTTAGCGAGGGGTTTCCAACCCTGGATCATATGGAACCTTGTCGAATTCTAGGGGCTACACTTAGCCTTTAGTCGAGATTTGATTAAGGCCAGGGTACAAATCCGTGGTCTCCTGGGCGACTAGTTTGAAGGGTTCACCTTCCAATCACTGGACCTAAGTTCTAATTCAGGGATAGGGTAATCTCGAGAAATCAATGAGACTGTGGCAGTCCCATAAAGTCAACTCCAACTCTAGAACTGTGAGGTAACTCCTTGGGGAAAACACCTCAAGGGATTTTCTGACCGGCCCAAAGGCCAATATTTTTGCCTTACAATCATTCAAACACAATCTTTTACAGAAGGACAGTAAACACCATTATAATCAATTTCATGCAAGGCACAAGTTATCACATATACATATAATAAAATCATGCATTTCAATTCTAGTATACAGGGCATAAAAATACTTATCTATTACAGTCAACCACCAACCAACTGAATGTGGGTGTTCATCTTTCCACCCAATCATAGGCTTAGAGGCATTCGTTCTTAGCGCTCTGTCCACCCCCGTGCCAAGCATGATATCACTAGGGAACTTTCGTAGTTTCTTAGAGGTTATTTCTCTATCACAATCTCTGCGAGGTTTATCAAATGCCTCCTCAACATCAAGCCCGTATTCTCTTACTCAAGTTGTGTTCTCCTGTAAATTATCAAAGATCTTTTCTCATGTTCTCTCCAGTAACCAGAATAGATTATCAATATTTCAATTCTTCTCCTCAGCTAGAGAGCCTCACATGCTCTTCCTCTTCCTGTGTGTCTTCTCTTTTCTTCCTTTTTGCATGTGTTCTTGCATTCCTTTCTCCTCCTCAAGAAGGTTCTAAACCTATCCTATTCCTTTTGTCAAAAGGGAACTCAGGTCAGTTTGGACCTGCAATAAAAAATTCCCTCTGTGGTACTTCGGGAAAACAGTTTTTTGTCTCCCCAACTAGACCCACCATGCTTCCATTCATTGGGGTGGTGGATGGTTCAACCACCAGTCCTTTTCTTATTAACTGATTTCTCCTTGGGATCAGGATGAGGCTTATTATTTCAGATAGAATAATTTTGGGTCATTTTGACATAATGAGGCTTCTCCACAGTATTCCCACTCTTTTCCTCTAGTGATATCATGGCTAGTACTTCAAGGCTTCACCCCCACAGCCATTCATTGAAAATATAAACAATAATACATTTACAACATTCACATGCCATAGCATAGTAATCATAATCAATGATTAATTACAAGCTGGGGGAAACAGGGGTATTACAAATTCCTTCCTTGCATGCATCCATGCACACAATGAAGTCTACATCTAGATCAACAATTCTCAAAATTGGCACACTTGTTAACAAACTTTTCAAGTGTTGAAAACTCCTTGCATAATCCAGAGTCCATTCAAATCACGCACCTTTCTTTTGTAAGGATGTAATTGAATGCGCAATTTTTGAGAATCCTTCAATAAACCTTATGTAATAACCCGCAAGTCCCATAAAGGATCTTACCTCTAAGACATTTCTTGTTGTCAACCATTCTTCAATGGATTTTATCTTTTCCAGATCCACAACTATTCCTTCCTTGGAAATACTATGACCCAAATAATGAATCTATCATTGGTAAAATGAGAACTTACTCAACTTTGCATAAATTTTATACTCCCTCAATACTTGTAGCACCATCCTCAATATTTCCCCATGATCCTATTCAGACTCAGAGTAAATAAGTATGTCATCCAGAAATACAATGACAAAATGATCTAAATATTCTCTGAAAACTTCATTCATCAGACACATGAAGACAATTGGTGCATTTGACAATCCAAAAGGCACCATTGTGAAATCATAATGTCCATACCTTGTTTTGAAGGCAATCTTGTTGATGCCTTCTTCTTTAATTCTCACCTGGTGATATCTAGATATGAGATCAATCTTTGAAAACATTTGCATGCCCCGCAATTAATACTTTTATTATAGATGATGGATATGGTTGTCTGGGATTAGAGGGTACAAAAGAATTTAATTGAGGAGTTTTCCCCCCAGGCGGTTGTTGATTTCCTTGAAAAGGAAAATTCCAAGGTTGAGTTTGTAATCCAGGTATATACTGCCCGTAAATTGGGTTATGACCCCCAACTTGGGGTTCCCCCCAAATTGAGCTTGACCTTCAACAGGAAGTTGAAAACCAAAATTCAAGATTATTTCTTATACTTGGCTACTTTGGACTCTACCATAGCCATGGTTCTAGTCCAAGAGGATGATTCAAACGATGAACATGTTATTTAATATTTGAGTCGGAGTCTTACAACCACCGAAACCAAATATATGAATGTGAAGAAATTGGCCTTGGCAGTTGTTCAACGTTTTCGTCATTATATCTTATTGCGTAAAACCACGATTATTTCAGATTGCAACCCTATGCAACATATCCTCACACGAAAATTGCTAGGGGGGAAATAATCCAAATGGATAGTGATTCTCCAAGAGTTTGATTTGGAGTTTGAGAGACCCAAGTCAAAGAAATATTTGGTCTTTGTTGAGTTGATATGTGACCTTCTCTCCACTTAGACATAAACTATGGAAGAAGATTATTTTCTTGATGACTCTCTCTTTCTGATTAGTTTAGACGATATCTGGTATGGAGACATTATCATTTATCTCCAAAACCAAACTTTTCGGCTTGATATTTCTCGTGTAGATCGTCGTTGTATTAGGTATCAAGCCCTTCAATATATTATCCTCGGTGATACCCTTTACCATCGTGGTATTGATTCTATATTTCGACGATGTCTAACCTATGATGAAGCCGATAAATCTTTAAATGACTGTCATTCTGGAGCCTGTGGGGGTCATATGTCTGGGTATGCCACTGCCCAAAATATCTTACGAACTGGTTAATTCTTGCCTTCATTGTTTAAGAATTGCATTATTGTCGCTCAGAAATGCCATGCTTGTCAAATGTATAACAATAAGATTCGATCACATCCTGCTCCTCTTTACCCTGTAGTTTCCATTGTTCCATTCACTAAATGGGGCATTGACTTCATGACATGTGACCCTCACCCGGTCGGGGGGCATGGATACATTATTGTAGCTGTGGATTATTTCACTAAATGGGCCGAGGCGATGCCTACATTTGATAATAATGGGAAAATGCAATGTTGTTCATATTCAATCATATTGTCACTAGGTTTGGTGTCCCTTAATCCATCGTCACTGACCATGGCAGCCATTTTCGCAATTTCATGATGTCTGAGCTTACCGATAAGTTGAGTCTACAACATTAAAACTCAACCCCCTACTATCCACATGCCAATGGCCAAGTTGAATCAATTAACAAAGTTTTAACTCTTATGCTTCGACGGATTATAGGGATTCACAAGTCAAGATGGCACACAATTCTTTTTTCAGCATTATGGGCCTATCGGACATCCGTTAAATCTGCCCCAGGGTTTACGCATTTCTAGTTAGTGTATGGTATCGAAGCCATTTTTCTGTTTGAATGTGAAATCTCGTCTCTGAAACTAGTTTTCAAACTTCTCCCCAACACCACAGCCGAAGAAGAATGTCTCTTGTATTCAATGCAATTATACGAGACTCGTTGCGATGTTGCGTTAGTCATAGAAACTCAGAAGAAACATTTCAAATATCAATACGAAAATCATGTCAAACCGCGTGTTTTTTCTGAGGATGATTTAGTTCTCCTTTATGAACAAGATCATGACTTATTGGGGGTCAATAAATTTGAGCCCATGTGGCGAGGCCCTTATATCGTTAAACGCGTGTTGGAGAAAGGGGCTTATGAGCTAGTAGATTACGATGGAATCCCTTTGGGTGAACCCATAAATGGGCTTTACCTAAATAAGTATTGTGCTTAAAGTGTTTTTGCATGAGTGCTTTGTATTTTTAGTGTATCATACTCTAGTGTGTTTTTTGTCATTTCTTTTTCTACCTCTAAGTTGCTTACCTTGCCTTGTGCTTTGTTTCCAGATGTCGGCGTTCTCACTACCCTATGTCGGCTTTGTTGATGGTGTTAGTTGCAGTACTCAAAATCTAGTGTCTGTTGCATGGGAAATATATGCACCTACGGATGAGTTGATCAGCCTACACGGTATTTTCCTTGGTCGTGAAACTAATAAAATTGTGGAATACAATGCAGTTATTGAGTTATTAAATGACACCATTTCATTTGGCATCCTTCATCTAATTGTACATCTTGATTCCCAACTAGTGGTGCTGCAATTGAGCAACATTTATTCCATCCAAAGTCCTACTTTGTTACGGGTATACTTGAGAATTTGCCTCTTGGAAAGAAATTTTGATTACATTGAATATCAACACATTACTATATATCTAAACACATTAACCGATGCATTGGCTAATTATGTTTTAGATAGACATTTGCGCCATTTACAAATCCAAACACACATTTAAAGACAAGTAAGCTGGTAAAAGTTTTATATTATAACGTCAAAAGTTATAAAAAGTGTTTGTCCTGAGACCAAAATGGTGAAGCACATGGCTTCATATACATATGCATCAAGGATGTTGCTCGCTATAACAAACGATTGTCTATGATACACGATGGAGAAATTGACCAATGAATGTTGACACTCCAACTTTATGGCGTTGGTAGCGTCGAGGTAACTCGTCCACAGTGATGTCAGGGATCTCCATGGTCAATCCCTCAAGGTTTTGTTCAATCGCCTTGAGATCCTCAACTGCTACAACTCAACCCACCACTGTGTCGATCTCTCCACGTATCTGTATAGGAGATGATCCTGGAGGCCTGAAAGGCACCACATCTGCATTGTTGAGAGCACTTGATTAGTATCAGATACATAACAAAAAAAAAAATCATCATTAAAATACCAAAAACAACATATAACGAAAAAATCATTTTTACCTATCTCTCCCCACTGAGAACCCTCGGGTAATGCCAATTCAATATCTCCATGAAATTCAGTCCCGGCATATGCATAGTCCTCAACCATGACAAGTTGATCCCTCAGCCACTAGAAGAAAGTTGGACCATATGTAACGATTTTCACGCCACCATGACGTGCCATCAAGTCTACCCATCTCTTCATTCGAGGATCCTTTGGAGTAGGTATTCCCCATTCCACATGTTGTAGGTGCAAAACGGGGACCCTCTCTAGCAATAAGGATACCAAAATAAATCCATACCCGAATTGTTTCAATCGACCGGTCCTACACTTTGTTAATTGTTTCTTCATGTTTTTTAGAAGACCCTCACACCAGTTGAAAACTTGGGGCTCCATACACTCGATAACATACTGAAAATGGATATGTAAATCCATGTGAGGAGCCGCAATCCTTGCCATACAAGTGATAGTATAGAGAATAGTCCTCAAAGGCAAGTCTTGAACATCCTTTATGGAAAATTTGTCACTATGTTTCTCTGTACCATGTACGCAGTGATGTGCTACATAATAATCCCCGGGTTCATCACCGCCTTTGCTTCCTGATTGTGAAACTCGAGAGCCTTGATGAGATAAACCAATCAAGAAGTAGATGGCATCGATCTCTAGGGTAAGTGTATGCACCCCAACATGAAATTCTTGCTCATTAACGTCCTACATGCGGACTAAGTGTTCCGATAGCACCAACTGGGCCCTCATGCCCTGCACTCTGAAATTTTTTAGCAAGCCACACTCCTGGAGTGCCATGACAGTGCCCAGATCATTCCTGACAAAGTAATATCCCTTCTCATTCTCTCGTTCCCTCCATTTGAGCATGATGACCAATGAAAACCCGCCAAACAATAATAAAAGATGAGTTACTTCATCCAATTTTGAAAATTGGAAATTTTCTTAGCTCTATCTCTCTTTTTTAGTTTTTGAGTTGTGGTCATCGCAGGGCGCCTTTTTTCCATAGTGTGGCGTCATCTCACCCCAGCTGTAGAACCCCTGTGGTGATCTAGGATCATCACAGTTCACGATAGGGAGGACCTGCGACGATCTCAAAGTGCAATCTCCCTTGGAAAATTGCCCATAACTAAAAAATTAACCATTAAAATTGAAAAAAAATACCATGAAAAGAGAGAGGGGAGGAAGAATACCTACTTCATGGAAACAGCTCGAGAAATCATCCACCAGGCGCTCCAGAATCGTCACTTGAAAATCGGAGGAAAAATAGGGTTTGGGGCACTAGTTTGGTGAAAATGCAAATGAAATGGCAAATGAACTAGTTTTGACCTATTTTATTTATTTTTACCATTTTAATTTCAAATTAAATTAACTTTTAAATACTTTCACCTATGTCATAAACCTAATTAACTTTACAAAGTGTCAATATTGCAGGTTGAGATATCTGAAGACTGAACTTTTGATATGGATCACCCCCTTTTTGGTCGTTTTTACGTGTTTTTATGATGTATAGATACTTTTAGGGTTTTTCAGGAAAAAATCCGAGCATAGTCTTTATCCTTTCTCACGCTCGTGAAACTATGAGAATGTAATCAAGTAACCTTTTATAGCTTTTTTTGGACTCATAATGGCAATACGAAAAACGAACCCTATGGAGTCTCCTTTAAGCTCTTTTCAAGCTCCCTAAACATGAAAATATAGCCGAGCGACCTTGTTCTTTTCATTCTCATAAAAGTGTTTGAAGAAAACGGCTGGTGAGCGGTAGATTATCTCTTTTTCGGTCTCATCGGACTAACTTACAAAAAATGATATTTTGGAGTTTTCTTTAAGTTTTTTTCAGACTCTCTAAACATGAAAAACCCATGAGTTTTCTTTCTTTTGACTCATAAAAAAAACATCGAAAGTCCCATATGGGACTGAACCACTCCTTCCTAGGGTTCACTAAAAATACTCCGAGGAATTCATCCGAAGGATGAGATTACATTACAAGCATATGTTATCCTCCTCAAGATTGAGTAAAAATAAAGAGGTACTCGCCAGAATTGGTGGGAGGGAATTGGGAAAGAAATGTATATTTGTATTTGTGTTAGTGGTAGTAAGTCGCTCTTGAACATGACACCCCTCTTCATCATTCTATCCGTGTTGGGAAATCCATGTGTCTCTCGTTTGACCATCCACAATGTTGATGATTGCAGCTATGTGAGACATTCTCCAGTGTACAAACCTGTGAGATGTGGATCATTGCAGCTATGTGAGACTTTCTCCAGCTTACAAACCTAAGAGAAAGCCCCTAAGAAGAGTATGTGGTTCCTATCCGAGACAGAGCTGGAATGTAGAGATGACCTCCTCCATTTAGAGAGTTGAGAAGAAATCCAGATGATTATCCTGTGGGAAAGGAAATCTGCTGAGTTAGGTGTGCCTATGGTTAAGCACAAGGTGAATGTGTGAAATATCAAAGTGTTGGGTGCATCGTCATGAGAACATAAATGAAGATGATGTATTAGCCTCCTCTATCTACTTCTATCTACTTCAAATCTGTTACATATTTTGTGTCATTGATGTGGAATACATTAAGGCCTTTATGTGATGGGTCATTTCCTATCGAATTCAACTCATTACCCATGAATTAGACTTATAAATAATTTAGTACCTAGGAATCTGCATGACTCAATGGCAGGTTTCCTCATTTTCAACAATGGGTTCACGTCATTGGCCTCTGATTGGAAGATTCCATCGAGTGTTCAACTTCAACTCATTAATTCACATTCGTTGGATTTTACTAGAGTACCTTGGAGGTCATTGACATCAATGGTGATTTCCCTCACACATGTTAACGGTATCCATTAATGACCGGTAACCAAGTGGTTTCTACCATGTTCGACTTCGACACATGTAATCACATGGATAGATTCGTACTTCGGGATGATGGAAATGAAGACCCTGGATCTCCCATATCAGTCCAAGTTGCGATGGAGTATTCATAAGCTTGTACTGACACATAGATCCATCGTGTATGTCTCGTGGCTATGTCCAAATTTGAGCTTTTAGAGCATAGATCCATAGTGCATTTCTCGTGGCTATGTTGAATCATGATGACATAGATCCATAGTTTATGTTTGGTGGCCATGACTCACTTGACACTTATGATTAGATTCACTTGTAGTCTGAGTATAGGAATTCCTACCTCAGAAAATGGTATATTATTATGCAGATCCTTGATTGCTTGCAGGTTCCTGATCGATGTGCCCCTTGTTCTCGACACACACATTATACAAAGTATTTCAGCTGTCACATGTTCCAACTTCATACTTTGGGGGAAATTTTGTTACACACTATTTTTTTCACCCTTATGATCAACTGACGATATGTGTATGACTCACTTCTTTGTTCCCTGAAACTACTAAATGAGACTTTCTCCATGAGAAATTGAATCATCTTTCTTCTCTTAAAAACCCTATCAAAGGAGATCGTCGCATCCTACTAAACGCTTGAGGTGATACGATGCTTGATCGTCGCATGATGCACCAAATTGGTCTGCAGCGACACCATAGGTTTCTTGTGCTTAGGGTGTGACAATGCACAAATAAGGGAAAAAGGTGAAATTCACGAAAGTTCTAGAATGGAATCTTCTAGAAGATGAGGTGGCCTCTAATCGGTTTGGATCTTACTTGCTTCACTGATTTAATGGGATCATCCTAATCTCCTCATCCATCCCTATTTCACTCTATATAAAGAGGGATATCTCATGGGAAAGGCTAGGTTGGCTTATGCATGAAGAATTCTGCTGAAGATTGTACTTGTGATAGCTTTTCTTTAGCTTTCCAAGTCAGGTTGTGAATACTCTTCATCAAAATCATTGGAGAAAAGGTGTGTGTGTTGAAGCAAAGGACCATTGGAAGGGATCTTGCAACATCAAGGCATAGGTTTTAGTCTCCACTTTCATCTATATAATGCAGTAATACATTTCTTCCCTATAAAAATGTCTCCATTTTCACTGTATAACTCCTTGATCTTATGCATAGGTTTCATTGGAATATATATATATATATATATATATATATATATATATATATATATATATATATATATATATATATATATATATATATATATATATATATATATATATATATATATATATATATATATATATATATATATATATATATATTGTTGTTCTTTCTCTTTGTTGGTTTGTTCTTCTAAACAGGTTCAAAATCCCACAAATCCAAAGATGGAGCAAGGACGATACTAGTGAGGATCAAACGACGTTTAAATGGCATGTCATTTATCCCTCTCTGAACTAGTTCACAATACAATGAAATATAAGGAGAAGCTAGTATTTTGCTTTGTTTTTTTCTAATTTATTGTTGAAGTTAGGGAGATTAGTTTGTGTCCGCACTTACTAATTTGTCCAATAACAATGTATACAAAGCATCATCATACCATCCTTCTTCATGAACAATATTGGGGCACCCCCAGGCAACACACTTGGGTGTATACACCCCTTCTTCAGAAGCTCTTCAGGTTGCATCTACAAGTCCTTCAACTCTGGCATGAGTATCCTATAAGGAGTCTTGGATATGGGTGTTGCTCCAAGCATCCGATTTATAGAGAAATCAATATCTCTTTTCGGAGGAAACCCTGGTATCTCTTTAAAGACATCCTCACATTCTTTTAGTACTGCGTAGTCTTCAACATTTGGCACTTTATCCATAGGTGCTTCTTCCATGTGCGCTACAAATACTTGACATAATTTCCTATAGTTTTTCTTCAATTGCAAGGGTGAAACTTCTATAATAGTCACAACGCTTGGAATTCCTTAAACTATTCTTAATTTTCCTTCCTCATGCAAGCAAGTGAATACCTTATTGTAACAATCCAGGATGACATGGTGCTCATCCAACCAATCCATACCAATGAGGAAATAATACAAACCCAAAGGCATGATATTCAAGTCATCCTTTGTGCGCAGTCCATTCATTTCCATTGGAAATTCCTTAACCATTTCATTAATTTTCCTTTTTTATCCTATAGCTAACTACACTAACCAAGATTTTCCAAGCTTGCTCCTTAGAAATTGAAATCTTTCCACCATCTTTGGATTCAGATAACTATGAATAGATCCTAAATCAATTAAAATAAAAATAGGTTGGCCATTAATCTTACCTTCCACTTCAATCATGTGCGACTACAACTCAACTTGCTTATTATTCAGGGCTGCATAAATCTTTAGTACATTTCTTCCCATATCTTCAATTGTCACAGCTTGTTGTACACTCTAAGTAGTCCTCGCTTTATCACCTCTTTGAGGTCAATATATGTGCATATGATCTCCGCCAAGACTCCAACATTGAATAGGTGGTTTCCTTATCTTTTTCTCTACTGTCTCTGTCATTTTGGACTCCTTGGGAGTTGGATTTCCTTGGGCAGTATTTCTGAAAAATGGTGGCTTAGCTCCCTTCTTCCTCTAATCCACCTTGCTCTTCATCTTGTCTTCCCCAACATTTTGGAAAGCCGGTCTTCCCCTTTGCTAGTCATAAAGACATTTAGTGTGCCTTATATTTTCCTCTTGAACACCCTCCAAGTAACCTTCTTCTCATCAATGTGTTTCACTTGCACAAACTGATCCCACCACATTGATGCCTTTACTTTTAGCTAATAGATGGAAATTCTTCCTTCTAACTGTGCAAAATAACTATGCAGCTGGAAGTCCCTCCTCATACCCAACAACTGGGTCTTTGCATCTTCATCCTTCTTGTGCTCCCCATCAAAGGTAGGAGGTTTGATCTTATTCATTTCTCCATGTAGCTCGTCCACCCTAGTCCTTCTCTTATGCTTTCTGACATGAGATGGACTTGAGATATTGCACACTTTCCTAAAAGAATTCTTTGGAGAGTGAGGTCAATGCCTACCAACACTTCTTGCTTCTCTTATTTTCTCATCATGAGACCTGCAACTTCTTGACCTACTTGTCCCTGTCTCCTTATCCATTTTCTTTTCTATTTTGTCGAATATTTGCATCAACTTGACATTGAAGTCATCTTGTTGCTCCTTGGATTTCATAAGCCTCTCATTAAAAACTTTATAGATTTGGACATATTTTTGAAGTCCCTTTATGGTTTCTACCAATTTTATTTTCTCCTCCTTGGATTTTGTACATTAGCACCCAACCCGACATACAAATCCTTGAATTCATAATCAGGTTTGTAAGTACTCTACGCATCTTCCATGATTTTGACCTTCTACGTTGATTTTGTCCTTCTCTAATCGCTGATAATTCTACAAAATGTGTAGGCAACAAGATTTGTTAAATGAATTCATGAGACACTTTATGAAAACTCTGCACCATCTTGTCAGAATCCTTTCTTCTGAATCCCATGAACGCACTGGTATTCAACACACACCAATGCACGATGTCAATTTTTAACATTTACATCATGTGTCAGTAATGTGCATGCACCATAAATTTGTTCCGCACAACCCCAAACCTTTAGTGTGCATACCCATGCACCATTATTTACTTCGCAATTCCAATTCCACACTCCAAAATATCATATATTTAGCATGCACATTTGTGCATTCTTATTTAATGTGCACTATGGCCATGCTGAAATTTGAAATTCAGCCACTTACTAGTCCAAATTTCTCCTTAAGTAGAACCTGGTCCATGTAGGCTCAATGTTGAAATTGGATCTCTAATTCTTCTTATTGACCTCTAGCCCATACAAGTCCAGTGTTGAACCAATAGCTCCGATACCAAAATGTAACATCCCTTGTTAGAAGATTGGTTGTTGTCATTGATGTCAACCCTAGTCATGGGTTTTGGACCAGAAGATTGATGAAGTTATTTGGACATGAAGGAAAATGAAAATGAAGATACAACACCCATGGATGGATAGTATACATCATGCTCTTTCTGGTGGTATGTGGCACGTCACGTGGATCCTCATGGTT
>JASDQU010737270.1:190197-208066 GCA_032191745.1 Picea mariana
TTTCCCTTTTCCGGTGGATTTAACCCCCCATCTATTTGCATCTGAGTCTACTTGTGCACAACAAAGTAATATTATATTAATAACTTGAGTATGATCACTTTTACATGGATAGATGCACTGGACTATCTACGTCCGGGATCACCAACCTCATAATCACATAGGCTCTCCGACCTCAATACATATACAACCATATATATACATATACATAACTTGGCTAGGTGAGCACTCCCAGGTATTTCCCACACACTTACCCAAGTTCACGCAACACTGTGAAATGTGCGCACCCTTTCTTTGATAAAAATTCCCCACGCACTAATCAAGTGTGTGCAAAACCAAATCTTGATTCCAACGACTCACTAGCCTATATTACATTTACAATTGGTACCATGAATCCCAAACCTATATGTACAATTACAAAGGGTTTGGATCAGGGACATTACATTCCCCTCTCCCTTATTTATGCACTATCCTCAATGCATCATATACACAGGTACATACAAAATTTCAAAAAGATGTGGATACTCTACCCACATAGCATCCTCGCGCTCCTAGGTTGCATCCTCAAGACCATACCAGGTCCATTGGACATTTACTAGCTTCATAGCTCTATTCCGGAGCTATTTGATTTTTCGATCCAATATGCAAACCATTCACACTCAAAAATCACCTTTTGGCTCCACCTGAATCACATTCCAATTAATAATATGATTAGCATCAGGTACATTCTTTTTAAGCAATGAAACATGGCAAACATTATGAATACACATGTATGTAATAAATTCTAGCATACATGTGACATGACCAATCCTCTCTAGGATTTCAAACGGCCCATAGTAGCCCGTTTCCAACTTAGAACAATTCCCCAACTTTAGGGAACTGCGTCTGGCTTTAAATTCTCTGTGGGTTCTACCTTTATCTGCATAGATTTTCTTTCTGTCTTGGGAAGCTTTTAAATTATGCCTTATTTTTATCATCTACTCTTCCATTTCCCTAATCAAATCTGGCCCAACCATTGCGTCGTCTGTTGGGTTGTCCCAACTCACTAGCATGTTGCACTTTCTATCATAAAGTGCTTCAAATGAGCTCATCTTTAAAGATGATTGATACCCATTGTTGTAAGAAAACTATAACAAATGCAAGTATTCTTCCCATTTTGATGGTTTATACATAACATACATCATGAGAATATCTTCAATCACCTGATTTACTCTTTCTATTTGACCATTTGTCTCAGGGTGATATGTTTTGCTAAGGTTCATATGTGTTCCAAATCCTTTGAATAACCCTTTCCAAAATTTCGAGGGGAACTTGGAATCTTTGTCAGACACAATTTTCTTAGGTACACCATGATGCATCTTAGAAATTTATCGCATGTATATCTCAACAATATTGGATGCCTTGTGCACTAACTTCACTAGAATGAAATGGGCAGCTTTAGTAAGTTTGTCCATTGCCACCATAATAGAGTCATGTTCCTTATCATTCCTAGACAACTTAGTTATAAAATCCATGGCCACAACTTCCCACTTCCACTCAGGAATGGGAAAAGGCTATAGCAAGCCAACTAGATGTCTGTGTTCAACTTTGACATTTTGACTTTCAAGGCATCTAGCAATAAAATTAGAAACCTCATTTTTCATACTTGGCTAATAGTATTGCTTTTTTACTGTGACAATTGTCTTTTGGTAACTTGGATGTCTTGCATAAGGAACCTTATGCATCTATGAAAATATCAAACTTTTCAACTCTCAATCATTTGACACATAGACTCTGCGTCTATACATAAGGATTCTAGCCTCTCTTAGCTCATAACCTTCAAACTTATGTTGCAACATACCTTGTTGTAAAGTCACCTTTATGTCCATATAGTGCTTATTTGATTTGGAAAACTCTAAAATTTTGTCGCACAAATCAGATTTGTACATGCTAACAGTTGTAGAATGCATCTCATGCACCCTCTTGTTGAGTGTGTCATCCACCTTGTTCTCTTTTCCTCTGATATACTTTATATCAAATTCATACTCACTGAGGAATTCTAACCACCTGCTTTGTCTAGAATTTAAACTTGGTTGTCCAAACAAGGACTTTAGACCACTATGGTCTGTACTCAACTCAAATATTTTACCCATAAGATAATGCTCCCACATCTTCAAAGCATGAACTATGGCTGTGAAATCTAAGTCATGAGTATCATAGAGCCTTTCATTCTCTTTTAATTTTCTTGATTCATAACACACCACATGCCCATTATGACTCATGAATCCACTAAGTTTGTAACACACCCGACCCCTAAGTACCCTTTTAGGGATGGAGCATCAAAAAATTTGCGTACTCAAATCATCTCAAATAATCTCTTCAAGGTGATTCATTCTCTTATACTTTCCCGTTGCTTTCTAACGACTACTACCATGCTCTAAACCGACCTCTAGTTTACAAGTTATGGCTTCCCGAAGTTCTTCGAGTGTTCATTGGTTGAGGGCCATGTGGAACCCACGTGGCTCCATCTCGTTCATACCATCTCTAGGTTCCTACCTCCCACAGGGAAGGTCCATCCATCAACCAATCCAACGACTGGGCTTAATCCTCGTCTAACACACAAGCTAGCAGGGAATTCAGCGTCCAGCACTTCGGTGCTGAACATACTCTTTATTTTGTGCACGCATGTCCTCCGGAGTCCTGAATTCCCGAACTCCTGAGGTGTTGCCATGTAGCTCTGGCCTTCGGCCCTTTTGGGAGTATACATTCTAACATCACAAGTCTCTCAGAATTCCAAACTTCTGAAGTTCCGAAGGAACTCAAAATCTCTCCACGTGGCTCCGACCTTTGGGCCTTTCGGCTTATCCTCGACACTACACTTCAAACCTCCGGAGTCCTGAAGTCCCAGACTCTTGAAGGGTCCACCCTCGCATGTGGTGATGTACTAGATATGAAGGAAAATACAAGTGGATCTCACATACTCCTCTTTCCAAATGGACCAAGCAGTGAGTGCCAGGTGTGATACGTGGCAAGGAAGATATGACATGTGGCCCCTTCAGTGGGTGACACATGTCATGTGTTAATGGGTCTATAGGGTTTTCAAAATGCACGAATCCAGGTGACACATGGCACATTGATCGTGGGGCCACATCACCCTGGATGATGTCACTATGCCACGTCACTCCGGACTGATAACCTTCCAAGCCCTTCAATCTCATGGTCAAGGTGTGTTCACGTAACCCCTGGATCGACGGCCTTTGTTACTTCATAACTTTAGCGTTCAGGGGATCCATGGTGTGACTTCCTCCTTACTCCCAAAGTGGTCAACATCGGGCTGACCATGACCTAGATCTAACGGTTTGGGGAGGTCCTGAAGATTTCCTAGATCTACGGCCCTTGTCACTTCACAGCTCCGGTGTTCAAAGGTTTCTACTTGATCCACACTCCTTTCCTCCCAGAGTAGGACTTCGTCGAAGTGTTGTACATGAATCCTTCTTCTTGGTTGATCAGATGGTTGAGAGGGATCCCAAAGGGTCCTTATATAGACGATCCACATTACTTTGCAACTCTAGCATTCAGGAGTTTTGGCATGTAGTTTCCAGCTTCCTCTTGGAGTTCCGAACTCTGAACCATGCTCGATCTATCGCCACGTGCACCTAGCATCTATGTCTAGGATTTACTTCGGCTTGCAGAGCTTTGGGGAAAATTTTTCACTCTTGTGTTTTCACTTTGATACCTCTAGATGACCGGACTTCTAGATAGTCATTGATCTGTGGACAAGTGTCCCTCTAATCTCAACGGGCCAAATTAACTTCGCAACTCCAGAATTCGAAAGTTTTGGCAATAAACCACCTCTATTCTCCCAAAGTGGGACTTCATTGATGTACTTAGTGCTACCTCTTCACTAAGTTGGATCTAACGACTGAGAGTGATTCCCAATGGATTCCCATATCCATGGACCTAATCAATTCACAACTCTGGCCTTCGACAGTTTTCGAGGGTTGTGAAGTCATTTGTCCCAGAGCTTCGAATTCCCAGAGTTTCGAAGCCAGGATAACTTCCCTCATTTCAGCTTAGCGAGGGGTTTCCAACCCTGGATCATATGGAACCTTTTCGAATTCTAGGGGCTACACTTAGCCTTTAGTCAAGATTTGATTAAGGTCGGGGTACAATCTATGGTCTCCTGGGCAGCTAGTTTGAAGGGTTCACCTTCCAGTCACTGGACCTAAGTTCTAATTCAGGGATAGGGTAATCTCGAGGAATCAATGAGACTGTGGCAGTCCCATAAAGTAAAATCCAACTCTAGAACTGTGAGGTAACTCCATGGGGAAAACACCTCAAGGGATTTTCTGACCGGCCCAGAGGCCAATATTTTTGCCTTACAATCATTCAAACACAATATTTTACAGAAGGACAGTAAACACCATTATCATCAATTTCATGCAAGGCACAAGTTATCACATTTACAGATAATAAAATCATGCATTTCAATTCTAGTACACAGGGCATAAAAATACTTATCTATTACAGTCAACCACCAACCGATTGAATGTGGGTGTTCATCATTCCACCCAACCATAGGCTTAGAGGCATTCATTCTTAGCGCTCTAGCCATCCCCCGTGCCAAGCATGATATCACTAGGGAACTTTCGTAGTTTCTTAGAGGTTATTTCTCTATCACGGTCTCTACGAGGTTTATCAAATGACTCCTCAACATCAAACTCATATTCTCTTACTCAAGTCGTGTTCTCCTGTAAATTATCAGAGATCTTTTCTCATGTTCTCTTCAGTAACCGTAATAGATTATCAAGCTTTCAATTCTTCTCCTCGGCTAGAGAGCCTCACATGCTCTTCCTCTTCCTATGTGTCTTCTCTTGTCTTCCTTTTTGTGTGTGTTCTTGCATGCCTTTCTCCTCCTCAGGAAGGTTCTAAACCTATCCTATTCCTTCTATCAGAAGGGAACTCGAGTCAATCTGGACCTGCAGTAAAAACTTCCCTCTGTGGTACTTCGGGCTAACATTTTTTTGTCTCCCCAGCCAGACCCTCCATGCTTCCATTCATTGGGGTGGTGGATGGTTCAACCACTAGTCCTTTTCTTATTAACTGATTTCTCCTTGGGATCAGGATGAGGCTTATTATTTCAGAAAGGATAATTTTGGGTCATTTTGACATAATGAGGTGTCTCCACAGTATCCCCACTTTTTTCCTCTAGTGATATCATGGCCAGTACTTCAAGGCTTCACCCCCATAGTCAGTCATTGAAAATATAAACAATAATACATTTATAGCATTCACATGCCATAGCATAGTAATCATAATCAATGATTAATTACAAGTTGGGGGAAACAGGGGTATTACAAATTCCTTCCTTGCATGCATCCATGCACACAATGAAGTCTACATCTAGATCAACAATTCTCAAAATTGGCACACTTGTTAACAAACTTTTCAAGTGTTGAAAACTCCTTGCATAATCCAGAGTCCATTCAAATCATGCACCTTTCTTTTGTAAGGATGTAATTGAATGCCCAATTTTTGAGAATCCTTCAATAAACCTTATGTAATAACCCACAAGTCCCATAAAGGATCTTACCTCTAAGACATTTCTTGTTGTCGACCATTCTTCAATGGATTTTATCTTTTCCAGATCCACAACTATTCCTTCCTTGGAAATACTATGACCCAAATAATGAATCTATCATTGGTAAAATGAGAACTTACTCAACTTTGCATAAATTTTACACTCCCTCAATACTTGTAGAACCATCCTCAAGATTTCCCCATGATCCTATTCAGACTTAGAGTAAATAAGTATGTCATCCAGAAATACAATGACAAAATGATCTAAATATTCTCTGAAAACTCCATTCATCAGACACATGAAGACAATTGGTGCATTTGACAATCCAAAAGGCACCATTGTGAAATCATAATGTCCATACCTTGTTTTGAAGGCAATCTTGTTGATGCCTTCTTCTTTAATTCTCACCTGGTGATATCTAGATATGAGATCAATCTTTGAAAACATTTGCATGCCCCGCAACTAATACTTTTATTACAGATGATGGATATGGTTGTCTGGGATTAGAGGGTACAAAAGAATTTAATTGAGGAGTTTTCCCCCCAGGCGATTGTTGATTTCCTTGGAAAGGAAAATTCCAAGGCTGAGTTTGTAATCCAGGTATATACTGCCCGTAAATTGGGTTATGACCCCCAACTTGGGGTTCCCCCCAAATTGAGGTTGACCTCCAACAGGAAGTTGAAAACCAAAAGTCAAGATTATTTCTTACACTTGGCTACTTCGGACTCTACCATAACCATGGTTCTAGTCCAAGAGGATGATTTGAACGATGAACATGTTATTTAATATTTGAGTCGGAGTCTTACGACCACAGAAACGAAATATATGAATGTGGAGAAATTGGCCTTGGAAGTTGTTCACCATTTTCGTCATTATATCTTATTGCGTAAAACCACGATTATTTCAGATTGCAACCCTATGCAACATATCCTCACACAAAAATTGCTAGGGGGGAAATAATCCAAACGGATAGTGATTCTCCAAGAGTTTGATTTGGAGTTTGAGAGACCCAAGTCAAAGAAATATTTGGTCCTTGTCGAGTTGATATGTGACCTTCCCTCCACTTAGACAGAAACTATGGCAGAAGATTATTTTCTTGATGACTCTCTCTTTTTGATTAGTTTAAAAGATATATGGTATGGAGACATTATCATTTATCTCCAAACCCAAAGTTTTCGGCTTGATATTTCTCGTGTAGATCGTCGTCATATTAGGTATCAAGCCCTTCAATATATTATCCTCGGTGATACCCTTTACCGTCGTGGTATTGATTTTGTATTTCGACGATGTATAACCTATGATGAAGCCGATAAATCTTTAAATGACTCTCATTCTGGAGCCTGTGGGGGTCATATGCCTGGGTATTCCACTACCCAAAATATCTTACGAACTGGTTAATTCTCGCCTTCGTTGTTTAAGAATTGCATTACTGTCGTTCAAAAATGCCATGCTTATCAAACGTATAACAATAAGATTCGATCACATCCTGCTCCTCTTTACCCTGTAGTTTCCATTGTTCCATTCGCTAAATGGGGAATTAACTTCATGACATGTAACCCTCACCTGTTCGGGGGGGCATGGATACATTATTGTAGATGTGGATTATTTCACTAAATGGGCCGAGGCGATGCCTACATTTGATAATACCGGGAAAACTTCAACGTTGTTCATATTCAATCATATTGTCACTAGGTTTGGTGTCCCTCAATCCATCGTCACCGACCATGGCAGCCATTTTCCCAATTTCATGATGTCTGAGCTTACCGATAAGTTGAGTCTACAACATTAAAACTCAACCCCCTACTATCCATAGGCCAATGGCCAAGTTGAAGCAATTAACAAAGTTTTAACTCTTATGCTTCGATGGATTATAGGGATTCACAAGTCAAGATGGCACACAATTCTTTTTTCAGCATTATGGGCCTATCGGACATCCGTTAAATCTACCCCAGGGTTTACGCATTTCTAGTTAGTGTATGGTATCGAAGCCATTTTTCCGTTTGAATGTGAAATCTCGTCTCTGAAACTAGTTGTCAAACTTCTCCCCAACACCACAGCCGAAGAAGAATGTCTCTCGTATTTAATGCAATTATACGAGACTTGCTGCGATGTTGCGTTAGTCATAGAAACTCAGAAGAAACGTTTCAAATATCAATACGAAAATCATGTCAAACCGTGTGTTTTTTTCTGAGGACAATTTAGTTCTCCTTTATGAACAAGATCATGACTTATTGGGGGTCAGTAAATTCGAGCCCATGTGGCAAGGCCCTTATATCGTTAAACGCGTGTTGGAGAAAGGGGCTTATGAGCTGGTAGATTACGATGAAATCCCTTTGGGTGAACCCATAAATGGGCTTTACCTAAATAAGTATTGTGCTTAAAGTGTTTTTGCATGAGTGCTTTGTATTTTTAGTGTATCATACTCTAGTGTGTTTTTTGTCGTTTCTTGTTCTACCTCTAAGTTGCTTACCTTGCCTTGTGCTTTGTTTCCAGATGTCGGCGTTCTCACTACCCTATATCGGATTTGTTGATGGTGTTAGTTGCAGTACTCAAAATCTAGTGTCTGTTGCATGGGAAATATATGCACCTACGGATGAGTTGATTAGTCTACACGGTATTTTCCTTGGTCGTGAAACTAATAAAATTGTGGAATACAGTGCAATTATTGAGTTATTAAATGACACCATTTCATTTGGCATCCTTCATCTAATTGTACGTCTTGATTCCCAACTAGTGGTGATGCAATTGAGCAACATTTATTCCATCCGAAGTCCTACATTGTTACAGGTATACTTGAGAATTTTCCTCTTGGAAAGATATTTTGATTACATTGAATATCAACACATTACTATATATCTAAACACATTAACCGATGCATTGGCTAATTATGTTTTAGATAGACATTTGCGCCATTTATAAATCCAAACACACATTTAAAAGACAAGTAAGCTGGTAAAAGTTTTATATTATAACGTCAAAAGTTATAAAAAGTGTTTGTCCTGAGACCAAAATGGTGAAGCACATGGCTTCATATACATATGCATCAAGGATGTTGCTCGCTATAAGAAACGATTGTCTGTGATACATGACGAAGCAATTGACCAATGAATGTTGACACTCCAACTTTATGGCATTGGTAGCGTCGAGGTAACTCGTCCACAGTGATGTCAGGGATCTCCATGGTCAATCCCTCAAGGTTTTGTTCAATCGCCTTGATATCCTCAACTGCTACAACTCGACCCACCATTGTGTCGATCTCTCCACGTATCTAGATAGGAGATGATCCTGGAGGCCTGAAAGGCGCCACATCTGCATTGTTGAGAGCACTTGATTAGTCTCAGGTACATAACAAAAAAAAAATCATCATTAAAATACCAAAAACAACATATAACGAAAAAATCATTTTTACCTATCTCTCCCCACTGAGAACCCTCAGGTAATGCCAATTCAATATCTCCATGAAATTCAGTCCCTACATATGCATAGTCCTCAACCATGACAAGTTGATCCCTCAGCCACTAGAAGAAAGTTGGACCATATGTAACGATTTGCACGCCACCATGACGTGCCATCAAGTCTACCCATCTCTTCATTCGAGGATCCTGTGGAGCAGGTATTCCCCATTCCACATGTTGTAGGCGCAAAACGGGGACCCTCTCTAGCAATAAGGATACCAAAATAGATCCATACCCGAATTGTTTCAATCAACCGGTCCTACACTTTGTTAATTGTTTCTTCATGTTTTTTAGAAGACCCTCGCACCAATTGAAAACTCGGGGCTCCATACACTCGATAACATACTGAAAATGGATATGTAAATCCATGTGAGGAGCCGCACTCCCTGCCATATGAGTGATAGTATAGAGAATAGTCCTCAAAGGCAAGTCTTGAACATCCTTTATGGAAAATTTGCCACTATGTTTCTCTGTACCATGTACGCAGTGATGTGCTACATAATAATCCACGGGTTCATCACCGCCTTTTCTTCCTGATTGTGAAAATCGAAAGCCTCGATGAGATAAACCAATCAAGAAGTAGATTTCATCGATATCTAGGGTAAGTGTATGCACCCCGACATGAAATGATTTCTCATTAACGTCCTACATGTGGACTAAGTGTTCCAATAGCACCAACTAGGCCTTCATGCCCTGCACTTTGAAATTTTTTAGCAAGCCACACTCCTAGAGTGCCATGATAGTGCCCAGATCATTCCTGACAAAGTAATATTCCTCCTCATGCTCTCGTTCCCTCCATTTGAGCATGATGACCAATGAAAACCCACCAAACAATAATAAAAGATGAGTTACTTCATCAAATTTTGAAAATTGGAAATTTTCTTAGCTCTATCTCTCTTTTTTAGTTTTTGAGTTGTGGTCATCGCAGGGCGCCTTTTTTCCACAGTGCGGCGTCATCTCACCCCAGCTGTAGAACCCCTACGGCGATCTAGGATCATCGCAGTTCACGATAGGGAGGACCTGCGACGATCTCAAAGCGCAATCTCCCTTGGAAAATTGCCCATAACTAAAAAATTAACCATTAAAATTGAAAAAAAATACCATGAAAAGAGAGAGGGGAGGAAGAATACCTACTTCATGGAAATAGATCAAGAAATCATCCACCAGGCGCTCCAGAATCGTCACTTGAAAATCAGAGGAAAAATAGGGTTTTGGGCACTAGTTTGGTGAAAATGCAAATGAAATGGTAAATGAACTAGTTTTGACCTATTTTATTTATTTTTACCATTTTAATTTCAAATTAAATTAACTTTTAAATATTTTCACCTATGTCATAAACCTAATTAACTTTACAAAGTGTCAATATTGCAGGTTGAGATATCTGACAACCGAACTTTTGATATGGATCACCCCCTTTTTGGTTGTTTTTATGTGTTTTTATGATGTATAGATGCTTTTAGGGCTTTTCAGGAAAAAATCTGAGCATGGTCTTTATCCTTTCTCACACTCGTGAAACTATGAGAATGTAATCAAGTAACCTTTTATAGTTTTTTTCAGACTCGTAATGGCAATACGAAAAACGAACCCTATGGAGTCTCCTTTAAGCTCTTTTCAAGCTCCCTAAACATGAAAATATAGCTGAGCGACCTTGTTCTTTTCATTCTCGTAAAAGTGTTCGAAGAAAACGTCTGGTGAGCGGTAGATTATCTCTTTTTTGGTCTCATCGAACTAACTTAAAAAAAATGACATTTTGGAGTTTTCTTTAAGTGTTTTTTAGACTCTCTAAACATGAAAAACCCATGAGTTTTCTTTCTTTTGACTCATAAAAAAAACATCGAAAGTCCCATATGGGACTGAACCACTCCTTCCTAGAGTTCATTAAAAATACTTCGAGGAACTCATCCGAAGGATGAGCTTACATTACAAGCATATGTTATCCTCCTCAAGATTTGCGTAAAAATAAAGAGGTACTCGCCAGAATTGGTGGGGGGGAATTGGGAAAGAAATGTATATTTGTATTTGTGTTAGTGGTAGTAAGTCGCTCTTGAACATGACACCCCTCTTCATCATTGTATCCGGGTTGGGAAATCCATTTGTCTCTAATTTGACCATCCACAATGTTGATGATTACAGCTATGTGAGACATTCTCCAGCTTACAAACCTGTGAGATGTGGATCATTGCAGCTATGTGAGACTTTCTCCAGCTTACAAACCTGAGAGAAAGCCCCTAATAAGAGTATGTGGTTCCTATCCGAGACAGAGCTGGAATGTAGAGATGACCTCCTCCATTTAGAGAGTTGAGAAGAAATCCAGATGATTATCCTGTGGGAAAGGCAATCTGCTGAGTTGGAAGTGCATGTGGCTAAGCACAAGGTGAATGTGTGAAATATCAAAGTGTTGGGTGCATCATCATGAGAACAGAAATCAATATGATGTATTAGCCTCCTCTATCTACTTCTATCTACCTCAAATCTGTTACATATTTTGTGCCATTGATGGGGAATACATTAAGGCCTTTATGTGACGAGTCGTGTCCTATCGAATTCAACTCATTATCCAGGAATTAGACTTATAAATCATTTAGTACCTAGGAATCTACATGACTCAATGGCAGGTTTCCTCATTTTCAACAGTGGGTTCACATCATTGGCCTCTGATTGGAAGATTCCATCGAGTGTTCGACTTCAACTCATTAATTCACATTTGTTGGATTTTACTAGAGTACCTTGGAGGTCATTGACATCAATGGTGATTTCCCTCACACGTGTTAACGGTATCCATTAATGACCGGTAATCAAGTGGTTTCTACCATGTTCGACTTTGACACATGTAATCACATGGATAGATTCATACTTCGGGATGATGGAAATGAAGACACTGGATCTCGCCATATCGATCCAGGTTGCGATGGAGTATTCTTAAGTCTGTACTGACACATAGATCCATCGTGTATGTCTCGTGGCTATGTCCAAATTTGAGTTTTTAGAGCATAGATCCACAGATTATTTCTCGTGGCTATGTTGAATCATGATGACATGGATCCATAGTTTATGTTTGGTGGCCATGACTCACTTGACACTTATGATTAGATTCACTTGTAGTCTGAGTATGGGAATTCCTACCTCAGAAAATGGTATATTATTATGCAGATGCTTGATTGCTTGCAGGTTCCCGACCGATGTGCTCCTTGTTCTCAACACACACATTATACAAAGTATTTCAGTTGTCACATGTTCCAACTTCATACTTTGGGGGGAATTTTGTTAGACATTATTTTGGTCACCCTTATGATCAACTGACGATATGTGTATGACTCACTTCTTTGTTCCCTGAAACTACTAAATGAGACTTTCTCCATGAGAAATTGAATCATCTTTCTTCTCTTAAAAACCCTATCAAAGGAGATCGTCGCATCCTGCTAAATGCTTGGGGTGATATGATGCTTGATCGTCGCATGATGCACCAAGTTGGACTGTGGTGACACCACAGGTTTCTTGTGCTTAGGGTGCGACAATGCACAAATAAGGGAAAAATGTGAAATTCATGAAAGTTCTAGAATGGAATCTTCTAGAAGATGAGGTGGCCTCTAATCGGTTTGGATCTTACTTGCTACACTGATTTAATAGGATCATCCTAATCTCCTCATCCATCCCTATTTCACTCTATATAAAGAGGGATATCTCATGGGAAAGGCTAGGTTGGCTTATGCATGAAGAATTTTGCTGAAGATTGTACTTGTGATAGCTTTTCTTTAGCTTTCCAAGTCAGGTTGTGAATACTCTTCATCAAAATCATTGGAGAAAAGGTGTGTGTGTTGAAGCAAAGGACCATTGGAAGGGATCTTGCAACATCAAGGAATAGGTTGTAGTCTCCACTTTCATCTATATAATGCAGTAATACATTTCTTCCCTATAAAAATGTCTCCATTTTTATTGTATAACACCTTGATCTTATGCATAGGCTTCATTGGAATATATATATTGTTGTTCTCTCTCTTTGTTGGTTTGTTCTTCTAAACAGGTTCAAAATACCACAAATCCAAAGATGGAGCAAGGACGATACTAGCGAGGATCAAACGACGTTTAAATGGTATGTCATTTATCCCTCTCTGAACTAGTTCACAATACAATGAAATATAAGGAGAAGCTGGTATTCTGATTTGTTTTGTTCTAATTTATTGTTGAAGTTAGGGAGATTAGTTTGTGTCCGCACTTACTAATTTGTCCAATAACAATGTATACAAAGTATCATCATACCATCCTTCTTCAAGAACAATATTGGGGCACCCCCAGGCAACACACTTGGGTGTATATACCCCTTCTTCAAAAGCTCTTCAGGTTGCATCTACAAGTCCTTCAACTCTAGCATACTCATCCTATAAGGAGTCTTGGATATGGGTGTTGCTCCAAGCATCATATTTATAGAGAAATCAATATCTCTTTTCGGAGGAAACCCTAGTATCTCTTTAAAGACATCCTCACATTCTTTTAGTACTATGTAGTCTTCAACATTTGGCACTTTATCCATAGGTGCTTCTTCCATGTGCGCTACAAATACTTGACATCATTTCCTATAGTTTTTCTTCAATTGCAACAATGAAACTTCTATAATAGTCACAACACTTGGAATTCCTTGAACTATTCTTAATTTTCCTTCCTCATGCAAGCAAGTGAATGCCTTATTGTAACAATCCAGGATGACATGGTGCTCGTCCAACCAATCCATACCAATGAGGAAATAATACGAACCCAAAGGCATGATATTCAAGTCATCCTTTGTGCGCAGTCCATTCATTTCCATTGAAAATTCCTTAACCATTTCATTAATTTTCCTTTTTTATCCTATAGCTAACTACACTAACCAAGATTTTCCAAGCTTGCTCCTCAGAAATTGGAATCTTTCCACCATTTTTGGATTCATATAACTATGAATAGATCCTGGATCAATTAAAATAAAAATAGGTTGGTCATTAATCTTACCTTCCACTTCAATCATGTGCGACTACAACTCAACTTGCTTATTATTCAGGGCTACATAAATCCTTGGTACATTTCTTCCCATATATTCAATTGTCATAGCTTGTTGTACACTCTAAGTAGTCCTCTCTTTATCACCTCTTTGAGGTCAATATATGCACATATGATCTCCGCCAAGACTCCAACATTGAATAGGTGGTTTCCTTATCTTTTTCTCTACGATCTCCATCATTCTAGACTCCTTGGGAGTTGGATTTCCTTGTGCAGTATTTCTGAAAAATGGTGGCTTAGCTCCCTTCTTCCTCTAATACACCTTGCTCTTCATGTTGTCTTCCCCAACATTTTGGAAAGTCGGTCTTCCCCTTTGCTAGTCATAAAGACATTTAGTGTGCCTTATATTTTCCTCTTTAACACCCTCCAAGTAACCTTCTTCTCATCAATGTGTTTCACTTGCACAAACTGATCCCACCATGTTGATGCCTTTACTTTTAGCTAATAGATGGAAATTATTCCTTCTAACTGTGCAAAATAACTATGCAGCTGGAAATCCCTCCTCATACCCAACAATCGGGTCTTTGAATCTTCATCCTTCTTGTGCTCCCCATCAAAGGTAGGAGACTTGATCTTATTCATTTCTCCCTGTAGCTCGTCCACCCTAGTCCTTCTCTTATGCTTTCTGACATGAGATGGACTCTAGATATTGCACACTTTCCTAAAAGAATTCTTTGGCGAGTGAGGTCAATGCCTACCAACACTTCTTTCTTCTCTTCTTTTCTCATCATGAGACCTG
Organism: Picea mariana; assembly: GCA_032191745.1. NCBI lineage: Eukaryota > Viridiplantae > Streptophyta > Pinopsida > Pinales > Pinaceae > Picea > Picea mariana. Next base: position 204,977 of record JASDQU010737270.1, read on the forward strand.
CAACTTCTTGACCTACTTGTCCATGTCTCCTTATCCATTTTCTTTTCTATTTTGTCGAATATTTGCATCAACTTGACATTGAAGTCATCTTGTTGCTCCTTGGATTTCATAAGCCTCTCATTAAAAAATTTATAGCTTTGGACATATTTTTGAAGTCCCTTTATGGTTTCTACCAATTTATTTGCTCTTCCTTGGATTTTGTACCATTAGCACCCAACCCGACATACAAATCCTTGAATTCATAATCAGGGTTGTAAGTACTCTACGCGTCTTCCATGATTTTGACCTTCTTCGTCGATTTTGTCCTGCTCTAATCATTGATAATTCTACAAAATGTGTAGGCAACAAGATTTGTTAAATGAATTCATGAGACACTTTATGAAAACTCTGCACCATCTTGTCAGAATCCTTTCTTCTGAATCCCATGAACGCACTGGTATTCAACACACACCAATGCACGATGTCAATTTTTAACATGTACACCATGTGTCAATAATGTGCATGCACCAAAAATTTGTTCCGCACAACCCCAAACCTTTAGTGTGCATACCCATGCACCATTATTTACTTCGCAGTTCCAATTCCACACTCCAAAATATCATATATTTAGCATGCACATTTGCGCATTCTTATTTAATGTACACCATGGCCATGCTGAAATTTGAAATTCAGCCACTTACCAGTCCAAATTTCTCCTTAAGTAGAACCCGGCCCATGCAGGTTCAATGTTGAAATTTGATCTCTAATGCTTCTTATTGACCTCTAGCCCATACAAGTCCAGTGTTGAACCAATAGCTCTGATACCAAAATGTAACATCCCCAACCTCCCAGGTTGGGCCACGTCACACAATCTCAACTTTTGTAGCTATGAAAAAACATATTGTAACATCACCCAACATACTACTAACCAATGATACTCTGAAAATCCACTACGCAAATTCTATACTAAACACTAGGTTGCACTATATCACTTCAAGTAACATGCTCAACCTCAAGTTGAGTTGCGCCACACTAACTTTACAACTTTAAGTAGCGGAAGTAACTCAAAACAACTACGCACAAGTATACTGATCACACAACACTATTGTGCATGTAACCATCCTGGCGTCACATGCCAATTCTGATTTCCTTGTGTGGGGGGTCTATTTCCCTATACGCAAACATGAGTTCCATCCTCCTATGAACACAAGTTGCTTTATTTTTCACCTGACCATTCAAACCTTTCCTCGGAGACTCATGACCAATATCAAAGGATAAATTAAAAGACAAGACTATCAACATTTGTCATATTCATGCACGTCTACAAATACAGGCTATAAGCACCATACTTACATGTGTAAGAAACATTAAACAAAATAACAACAATTACTTATATGCAACAACATACAAGAATTAAACCATAAAAACATATACAATTAAGCACGTAGTAAATGAGACAAGCACATAAAGAATACTTATCTTTAATGGAAGTCACCAATTGCGCACAGAACTCAGACATTCCTCATAGCTCTAGATTATGTTGCTCATATACTTTCAGAAAAAAGTCACCCCCGAGCTGAGGCTTAACTCCACCAGGGCCGAATGGTTCCTAATGCCAAGCTAAGGTCTGACAATCAACAAAATTTCTCAGTCCAAGGTGCCACTGTTGCAACTAGTCTATAGTCTCTCATTCCCCGTGCACTTGTCACACCCAAGGAAGTGTGCCCCTTCTCTTCTCAAAAATCCCTCGGTTTCCCCACTTCCCTTCCAGAGTTCCCAACAACAGGATAGACATGAAGTCTCTAATCCTTGCAACTAATGCCAAGCGCACCAGAGAACAATTCCCAATAAAAAATATCACCTAGAGAGTATGGTCACAAGCATGACAACTCACCTCTTCCACAACAAATATATCACCCAAAGAAACTTCTCACAAGCCTGACAACCCATCTCTTTGACAACATAACTCTGAACAAAAAGTAGAAATCCCTTACAAGCTTCTCTCTACAGATAAGGTAATAGTCAGATTTTCTAGACCCTCTAACCCATTCTGCCTACGAGAAAATGAATAATACCCCCAGAATTACACTAAGGCTAGCAATATATATTGCATGCCTTCAACTCGATACTTGTCACCTTCAAAATTAGATTTACCCACTTGGTGACTCGTCCCCTTCCCTCGGGAAAATAGGATAAAATAATTTATCTATAACATTACACTTTTCCAAAAATATTATAAAATATTACCTAAGAATTAAGTTTCCCCCCTTTTCCCTTTTTCGATGGAGTTAACCCCCCATCTCTTTTCGTCTAAGTTTGTATGCACGCAATGATGTAATAATATATTAATAATCATTATTACTTTTACATGGATAGGCACACTGGCCTATCTGCATCTCGGCTTACCAACCCCATAATCACACAGGCTCTTTGGCCAGAATAAATATACAGCCATATATATAAGTCATCTCGGTGCCCATCCCCAAGTCATTTTGCATACTTACCCAAGTGCACACAACATTGTGAAATGTGCACACCTTTTCTTTGATAACAATTCCCCTCACACTACTCACGTGCGTGCAAAACCAAATCTTGATGCCAACGGCTCACTGTCTTATATTACGTTTTCAATTGGTACCATGACTCCCCATCCTATATGTACAATTACAAAGGGTTCAAATCAGAGACATTAAAGCTTGGAATCCATCAAGACACATAGTAAATGTGCGAGGCTTGAATAATCCTACTCACCATCATCAACTTATCAACAAAGGGAAGATTCTTGCACTCCTAAAAAAGTAACTTACACTGCATTATTTCCAAGCACCAATCCCACATTGCAACCGGTGAAATTTCTACCCCAAATGGTATACCTGTAGATTTTAACCTTGTACAATATCTACTGCAAACAAATATTCAGTAAAGGAACAAAAAAGATACAATGGCAAATACAAACATTACACAGAGATTTTTCCCCTGGAAACCCAAACCAAGAAAACCAACATATTCTATATTATTCATCATGTTACAATGTTTACAATACAAAATACATATAGGAGCCAGCGGCATCCAAAACCCTAACCCAATGACCTGGATTAGTCCAAAACCCTA
>JASDQU010737270.1:208166-223757 GCA_032191745.1 Picea mariana
CATTCTTATCCAAAGATGCCATTTCTTTGTCTATGGCCCTTTTCCAGAGATTTCCATCCTTTGAATCCACTGCCTCCCTGACAGTTCTAGGATAATCATCAGTAATAGACAAAGAAAAATTTGAATGGAAATCATATGGACTATAACTTTCCAGTAGCCTTCTTTCTTGATCTGATCTCCTCAATACTAGAGTATGAGGATCTTCTTCTTTTGATTCATGTTCTTCTGTAGAGTCTCATTCATCACCCTTTAAATCAAACTCTATCTTCTTTGGTTCTTTCTTACTTGGTAGGGCTTCCCGTTTAACAGCATCCTTCATTTCTCTAAATACCACATCTCAGATATACACTACCTTCTTAGTTTCTGGGTTCCAAAGCTTATAACCTTTGAGACCATCTTTATATCCAATAAAGATACACTTATCAGCCTTCTTATCCAGCTTACTCTTGTTTTCCTTTGGAACATGAACATATGCATCGCAACTAAAAACCTTGAGATGTGTGAGAGAAGGCTCCTTACCAGTCCATACCTCTTGTGGAGTCTTGTCGTCCAATGTTGATGAGGGTGATCTGTTGACCAGGTAACCTGCAGTACCCACTGCCTCTGCCCAAAATTCTTTCCTTAACCCAGCACCACTAAGTATGCACCTTGTTTTTCCATCAACATCCTGTTCATCCTTTCTACAACTCCATTTTGCTAAGGTGTATATGGAGTAGTCTTCTGCCTTGCTATACTGCACTTCTTATAGAATTCTTCAAATTCATTTCCGCAGAACTCTCTACCATTATCTGTCCTCAACACCTTAATTCTTTTCTCTGTTTGATTCTCAACAAGAGCCTTAAACTCTTTAAACCTGTCAAAGACTTCAAATTTCTTCTTGAGGAAATATATCCAAGTCTTCCTCGAGAAGTCATCTATAAATGAGACATAGTAAACAGATTTTCCCAATGATGGGACTGACACAGGTCCAAAAACATCACTGTTAACTAGTTGTAAAATTCCTTCTTCCCTCGTTGCACCAGAGGGGAATCTTACCCGATTTTGCTTCCCATATAGACAAAGTTCATAGAAATCAAAATCCAAAGATCAGTTAGACATGCCTTCAACCATACCTTTATCATGTAGTAGTTGAATACCCTTCTCTTCGATATGCCCCAGTCTTTGATGCCATAGCATAAGCTTTTCTCTAGAGACTGTAGGAGTTCTTTCTTCTTCAAATCCAATATCAGGAACAATGGAACTATTACACCCATCACTAATAGTGCTTCCTTGCATATTATACAAAGTTCCAAATTGAACTCCCCTCAGCAACACCATTTCTCCTCGAACCATCCTGCAGGTTTCCTTTTCAAATATTGTTTTTACCCCTGCATCATCCATTTTGCTTACAGAAATCAAATTTCTGGCCAAACCTGGGATGTACAGAACACCAGGTAGTGTTCTAATCCTCCCATCTATGAGCCTCAACTTGACTCTTCCTCTTCCTATGATTCTGGTTGTCGAATCATTACCTAAGAAAAAATTACCTCTATCATACCTTTCATATTCGCAAAACCACTCCCTGTGGGGAGTCATATGAAAGGATGCACCAAAGTCAACAAACCATGCCTCATGACTTGCATGTATGCTTGAAGAGGCCAAGTACACATCCCCTCCTTCTTCCTTGGAGGTCTTTTCTTCTATAGAAGAATGTTCTTCATATCCCTTCTTTTTCTCAACTTTTGATCTACACTACTTCTTGTAGTGCCCTTCTTTTCCACATCTCCAACATACCCTTACAAACTTTCTAGGAGATTTAGATCTACCCTTAGACTTAGATCTCCCACTTGAGAAATTAGATCTATTTCTTTCCTGGGAACGTTCTCTTGCAAATAATGTGTCTGTGCTATGTCCTTCCATATTCTTCTGTCTCATCTCCTCTTACAACAAGGATGAGACCACTTCTTCAAACTTCAAGGAAGTTGTATTACTACCTATGGCCACAACCAGACTATCCCACGAGTCTAGTAAAGAATACAACAAATTGATACATTTATCTTCATCTGAAATTTTAATCTCAACAGATACTAACTGACTTACCACAGTATTGAAGGCATTCAAATGCTCTGCCACCGAGTCTCCATCTCTCATCCTCAGGTTATATAGCTTCGTTCTCAGGAATAGTTTATTTACCAGGGACTTAAACTAATACAACTTCCCCAAATTTTCCCATAAAGCCTTGGTTGTAGCTTCCTCTGACACATTCAGTAATACTGAATCGGAGAGACACAGTCAGATTGTGCTATTTTCCTTCCAATCCAACTTTTTTCAGTCATCTGTGGAAGTTCTTGTAGGTGCAGTACCTGGATTTACTACGATCCACTGATCTCTGTCCACCAACAGATCTTCCATCTTGAGCTTCCACAGCTCAAAACTTTTCCTATTAAACTTCTCGATCTCCATCTTCGAATTGTTTTCCATTTCTTTTCACCTGAAAAAGCAATACTGCAGATCTCCCACTGTAACAAGGCTTATCACAGTTATGAGCCAAACCCTTGACCACAAAGGCGTCCCCCTGAAGCCAATAAAGATATCATACCAAATGTAGATTTTAACCTTGTACAATATCTACTGCAAACAGATATGCAGTAAAGAAACAGAAAAGATACAATGGATAATACAAACATTACACAGATATTTTTCCCTTGGAAACTCAAACCGGGAAAACCATCATATTCTATATTATTCATCATGTTACAATGTTTACAATAGAAAATACATATAGGAGCCAGTGGCATCCAAAACCCTAACCCAATGACCTGGATTAGTCCAAAACCCTAATTCCTTAACCAGAAATAGAAAACCATCGACAAAGAAACCATGTGCCGAAAAACCACCTAAATATAATGTGGTCCCGAAAAATGTGGTCCTGATGCAGAAAAAAAAAAAAAATCGAGGGCATTGCCCTCGAACCCCCCTACACCCCCTGCATGCAAATAATATAACACATACCCAACAATTTTAACTCAATAGCATATGAAGGAATTTTCCTTGGTTATTCATCATATAGCAAAGCCTATAGACACTACAACAAAAGACTACAAAATATTGTTGAAAGTGTAAATGTCAAAATAGATGAAGTAAGAACTCATAAGAAAATATTGCCAACATAAGAAATAGAATACAATGAAGAATAAGAATATGAAAAAGAAGAAGAATAAAATGAAGAAGAGGAGGAGGAAACACAACACCAAGATACGCAAACCCCATCAAGGTTAATGCAAAATAACCATCCAGAAAACTTAATTCTCGGTGATAAAAATGTTGAAACACGGACTAGGAGAAAATTGGAAAGCATTTATGGACAGGTAAATCTCTCCTTGTTGTCCAAAATAGAGCCTAAATGTTTTGCAAAGGCTAGTATTGATCAACATTGGGTTAATGCTATGGAAGAAGAATTAAACCAGATTGTGAAAAAACAAACATTGGAACTTGTCTCGAGACCTAAAAACAAAAATATGATTGGTACAATGTGGTTATTCAGAAATAAGTTAATTGAAGATGGAAAAGTAGTAAGAAATAATGCAAGGCTGGTCTATAAAGGGTATGTTGAAGTATAAGATGTTGAATTTAAAGAAACCTTTGCTCCTGCCACAAGATTAGAAGCCATTAGAATGTTGTTAGCATTTCCAAGATTTAAGAATTTTAAAGTGTATTAGATGGATGTCAAGTCAGCATTCATGAATGGATATTTAGAGGAAGAAGTGTACATTGAACATCCTGAAGGATTCTTATTGTCAAAAAATGAAGATTATGTTTGCATATTTAAGAAAGAACTTTATGGATTAAATCAAGCTCCCATAGCATGGTATTCAAGACTCGACAAGTACTTACAAAAACAAGGTTTCAAATGAGGAACAATAGATAACAATATTTACATCAAATAGACAATGAAGATATGTTAATCATTTTGGTTTATGTGGATGATATCATTTGTGGAAGTAATGTTGATAGAATGAGCCAAAAGTTTACAGAAGAATTGAAAAGATAATTTGAGATGTCCATGCTTGGAGAATCATCATTTTTTCTAGGGTTGCATATTTCTCAAACAAGCAAATGCATATTCATTTCTCACACCAAATATATCAAGGAGATGTTGAAGAAGTTTGAAATGGAAGACTATAAACATGTCGGCACACCCATGGTCATTGGTTGTAAATTGAGTAAAGAGGATGAATCAAAGGAAACTAATCAAACTCTTTACAGATAAATGATGGGTAGCCTATTATATGTGATAGCCTCAAGGCCATATATTATGCAGGCATTACGGTTAGTTGGAATATTTCAAGCTACATTAAAGGAATCACGTGAAGGTAGTAAAAATAATATTCAAATATTTGAAAGGCACATTGGACTTTGGTTCATGGTACCCCAAGGGTACAATATTTACACTAACATCTTACACAGATGCAGATTGGAAAGGTAGTGTGGATGACAGAAAGAGCACCAGTGGTGGAGAATTCTTTTTGGGCAACAGTCTAGTATCTTGGTTTAGTAAGAATAAATCCTCAATCTCTTTATCCACAACATAAGCATAATGCATTGCAGCAACAACATGTTGCACATAAGCGCTCTGGATAAAACAAACAAACATTGCAGGACATTAAGGTAGAGTATAATCAGCCAATACTAATATTGTGTGACAATACCAGTGCAATAAATATTTCAAAGAACCCTCTTATATGTTTGAAGAGAAATCACATTCCAATCAAATATCATTTCTTAAGAAAGAGAGTCACGAAACAAATTGTCAAGCTGGAATATATTGGTACAAAGGAACTGATTGATGATATATTTACAAAACCTCTTCCTAGAGAAACAATGTTGTATCTAAGACAGAAACTAGGAGTGGTACCTATTCCATCCAACCATTAAAGTGCTTCAAGAGAAGCATGATCACAAGGGGAGCTACAGAAATAAAGCAGGTTCTTGGTTGTAGATATGGAGAAGAAACACAATAAAGTTTAAGGGAGAGAAAATCCCTTTGCCATTGATGTCAAAGGGGGAGATTAAAGAGAAAGGGGGGGACTTGTAGAAAGAAGGAATTAGTCAACTTAGATGAGAGAAAAAAGTGTGAGATATATGGTTGTAGACAGGGGAAGTATCAAAATTGACTAATGATTTTCATCAATGACAAAAGGGGAGTTTGTTGAAAAATTGTTGTCATCAATGTCAAAGACAAGGAGACTGATAAGTCCAAAGAGAATCAAATGAGACAGATAGAAGAAGCATCCATATTGTGTATCTAACCAAACAAAGGAACTAGAGAATGTCTCTGCACATTGATGATTTTTTGTGTACAGGAATATGTGTGTTTACCCTTAATCGAGAACGAGAGAAGCGAAATGACTATGCGTGAAATGAATTCGAGTTGCACATGTTTGAAGCAAAATGACGAATGGAAGATGAACAAGACAACCTCATTGAAGAGAAACATAGGGATGAGATCAAGGAGTAAAAAGAACCGCATATTTGGAAAAAATAATTTGAGGGCACAGAGGAAGAAGTTTTGAGCATGCATTGAAGGTGAGGGAGATAGTAAGGTAAAATCCAACATCCCACATTCATAAGGAAAAGAAACTTCTGTTGGTTTATAATGAAAAGGTGGTGTTACATAGTTTGCATGTGAATGGGTGAATTATGCAACCCTATGAAAGGAATTAACTTTTAGTCGTGGGGCCCAGCATACTAGAGATCAGAACACCAATGAATAAGTGAATGTGTGAAAGCGCGGGTGTGAAAGCCCCGGTGGTCTGATCACCTAGTAGGTCGGTGACCTGGTGAATAACTATGAAAAGATAAATGGTTGATATTAATTCAACCATACCAACAGTTGAAATGCAACATTAGAGGGTCGAGGGCTCAGTAGCCCTGTGATGAGGCGATACACGTGACACCAGTTGATTGAGTCCAGTAAAACAAGGTTCCACAAACAAGATTCCATACCGCATCGAAGTGAATGTGTGAAAGAACGGTACAAAGGCTGGTGGCATAGTAGGCCCAGTGGTCAAAACATAGAGAGTAGACAAGGTTCCATACCAGATCGGGTGAAAGCGTAGTGTTGAAGTATCAAAGGCATGGTGGGCTAGTGGCGATGCCACAACACCATGACATCAGCCACGCTAGCACCACACATCAGTACACATACTTGTGTCAAGTCAACATGGTGTCATAAGGGTCGAAGGATGTGATGATGTCAAAAGTCACGTATTGGTGCCACGTCATTAAATACACGTGGTAGGGGTCTACATGGAGACCACGTCGACATATAATGTAGATTGGAAATAGGAAGAGTAGTAAAGTGTTAAAGTCTGAGGACCAGGTGGTCTGATGAGCCCTATGGGCCAACTTCTCGGTGGTATACTAGATCGGGGAAAAATATCAAAGATGCAGTGTTGAAGGCCCAGTGGGTCGGTGAGTCGGTGGTCCTGGTAGCCTGATATATCGAATCAAGACTAACAGTTGAAGGCATGAGCTTGAATTTTTGAGGGCTCGGTGAGCCTAGTGAGTCTAGTGGGCTAATCAACCGATAGTATACTAGATTAGGGAAAATTATTGAAGACGTGTGTTTGAACTCCCGAGTGCCCGATGGGTCAGTGTCAATTAACCTGATAGGGATAAAAGGTTAAAGCTCTATGTTTGAAGCTCTGGGGACCTGATGGGCCACTCGACCGATGGCTTGATTAATGTTTTGGTGTGGAAAATATTTTAGATCAACGATCATGATTATTTTTTAACCCATCCAACGGTTTTTTAGTGTTGAGGGTCTATGTGTTAACCTGTGAGAAGAACGCATGAAAATGGGAGGAGTTTGTACCAATTTCAAAGGATTTTTGTAGCATGGTTTTGAGGAAGAATCAAAGGATTTAGAGCTGACCCCATGAACATGAATTTTCGATATATGGACAAAGCCTTGGATGTACGGTCTCATTGTATAAATAATGATGACCGAATCCAATTCAAAGTGAGTGTGAAGAGTGGAGATGTGAGAGTGTGGATCGTGTGTGGAAGCTGAGGCTCTAAGATTTTTGGGTGCCAAAGAATGAAAGAGAGACTAATGTAATCGTATAAGGGTGTCAGGGAGGTGTGAGGTCAACTAAGGAACATCTGAAATTTTGTTGGTAGTGAACAAGTGGAGATTTTGATGGTTATTACAACAACAACAGAGGATTTGTTGAGATAGGAAACTTATCTAAGTATTACTGAGTTGGTGCTCAACTGAGGGGATTGGTGTCTCCAGCAGGTTGGTGCCCACAAATATTGTGATTGTAGGTTGGTTCCTATAGGTATTGCTCAATTGGTTCTCAGAAGAAGAGATCAATGTCTGTTTCAGGTTGGTTCCTATAAACATTGTAACATATTGGTGTATGTAACAAGTTGTTGTCTATGAAAGTATTTTAATAAAATCTTTTTTTGGTTTTCTCCCAGTTGGGTTTCCACATTAAATTATTGTGTAATGCTTATGTATACTTCTTGTTGTTGGAAAAGTAATAAATAATAAGTGGTGTGCAGTAAGAAAATAAAAATGGTCCTATAATAATTCACCCCCCCTCTTATTGTAATTAAGTGTGCCAACATGCATGGCATTGATGAGCCCAATATACACCAAAACTTACTTTAATTATCAACCTAGGAGAGTAAAACTTTCAAAACACATACAGTATATGCGAATTTACAAAACTTCTAACTATTGGGTTGTTATTATTGCTTCAATTGGTTTTGAGGGTTCCTTTTGTGTATTTTATTTTGTTGTGTCATATGTTCTTATTCTAATAACTAATCCAATCTAGGTGACGTCGATAAACGAACCTGCAAAAAAAATTGAGCTTGCATACCTTCGTCGATCAGTCCTATTACCCCCCGGGCCTAAGGGTAACTAAGGAAATGATGTCTCGAGCCTCACAAGTAGTATACATTGAGTGCCAAGAGCCAAATGACCAGTTGAGCCCACGTTGAGAATACAAAGCCCCTCCTCTCCACCACACATCACTATTCATCGTCAAAAGTATAACAGTGTCCGCCACACTAGCCTAGACCAAAAAGGACAACAAATATTTCTTCATGAGGTAACAAGTCCGATATCATAATAAGTGTCACTTTAATCATTTAAGAATTTGAGCATGTCGCAAATATTCCTTTCACTATTATGGAACATTTACTTGGAAATTATACCTTTTCCTTATTTAATCTTGGTGGTTGACATGGTTTCCTAGAAAGTGGGTAACCCTCAGGAAAAGGGTAGCTATTGTGGGGTATCCTTGAAGGTTCGTCATACCATTATCACTCATACTTACCACTTTCCACACCTCTTCCCCTTAGTTTCCTCATATTTTGGGTTTTTGGGATTACTGGCCCCAAGAAGGGCTTGTACCTCATTTCATGGGAAGAAGGGGATAAAGGCCCAGAGGTGTTGTAGCTAGCACTGTAAAAGTCAAAGGCCATAACATGTCCTTCTATATTCTCACCCTAAGGTCCTAAAAGAAATGAAATGCTTCGCCATAAAAATGAAGGACCTTTAAAAAATAAAATGAATAAAAATGCCTCGCTTGATGGGGGAATGCATTGTGGTGTCCTTTAACTTCTAGTGAATATGGAACTCAATGTGTTCTAACTTCAAGTGGTACTTCGGTGCTCCTTTTCTTTCCTTGCACATAGCACTCAATGTTCGGACATAAAAAATGAAAAGAAAATAAAGGGCTTGGAAAAATGTTGCATTACAAATGAAGGGATGCATCACACCCTCCACAAAGGCACCCATAAATGAGACAATATGATCCATTAACATGTCAGGAACCCCATGCTCAAAATTCCTACCCCCACCCACCTCATATTCACTACATGATATAGAGAAGGTATTCTTGGGAAACAGTCCTTGACTTCGAGATTGGCCTACCCAATAGGGTACCATGGTCACAACCCTCCCATACCTAAATTTGGAAAAGTTTATAAGGTCTTTGAGCATTTGTTTAGTTTTAAAATGGTGGATTTATTGCACATGTTTGGGTGGTTATTTTATTAAATGTGGCTTTCTTGACATGATACATGTGACTTGTGGAACCTTGGAGGGTGTATTTTCTTTTCATTGCAAGACCTTGATTGATGGAAGATATTCATGAAGGGACTGTGCCACTTGGACCTTCATAGGGGCTTGAAATCCCATAGGGTGGATGATGTGCCCCACTCATTGTAAGCCTAAGATGATGAATGTTTCACCTTGAGAGACATCCCCAACACATGATGAAGAACAGGAACCATGAAGATAAGGTGACGTCACCTTATTATTCCCTAACGTCCCTCTTAGAGAGCTTGATGTCACACATTTAGGAGGGTGTTTGGCCTTTTATATGAACTTGGTGGTGTTGTGGGCTTGAAGCCCCACCTTCTTGCTTGATATGGAGATGATGTGGCACCTTCCTAGCTTGACGTCCTAGCCTTTGGAGGATTGTCTTTACATGTGCCACCTTGGAGAGGAGTTTTAGGGGTTTATGTCCCATTATTTTGTTATTATTTGTCATTTTGTAGCCTATGTGGGCAAAAGAACAAATTGATTTTCTAATTAGAGATTGTAACTTGGGTTTTAGGTCTAAAGTTATGGATTTAATAGTAAAGTGGACAAAAATGACTTGGGTTTTCCTAATAAAAATATGAGGCAACTCATTTTCATTTCATCATAACTCATCACTTGAGAATTATCTCTTGGATTGAAATTTCGGCCTCTTTGGACAATTCGTTATCTCTCTCTCTTTCTCTTGTCCAATGGATGAAATACTTGTTATTTGGAGTTTTAAATGCTAGCGACTTCTCTGGTGGTATTTCTTTGGAAAATTATGGATGATATCTTGGTAGTAATGGGTTCTTGCATGCTATGTCTTGGATTTTGATGAGTATTTTTGTCAATTATTGTCATTTTACTTGTTAAATTCAAGAAATATATCATAAACCCTAGGAGGAGTAAAAGGGCTTACACCCTCTACCAAGGTTTATTTATTTTTGCTATTGAAGTGTTATAAGGCTTGCAATAATAAGTAAGATAACCTACACCCTTGTTTCAAGGCTTAAATAGGGTTTATTTCTCTAGGAAGTAAGAAGTTTTACACCCCTAGAGAAACTTCAAACCCTAGTTCATCTTGGATTTTAAGCTAGATGACTTGGAAGGATTCTTGTTGAGTTTTATAAGGGTATAACTCTCAACAAGGATCTCTTCTTCCTCTTTGTCTAAATTTTTTTTCTAATGGAGAGACCCCATTCACCCAATAACAAGGCACTAGTACTTTACATCAAAGATTGTTAATTATTGCATCGGTAAACATGAAATTTGAGCTTTTGGAATTGTTCAACTTGGATTTCAATTTTATATGTTATTGTCTCTCTTGCCTTCCAAGGGTGTCTTCATTGGCTAAGTGATTGTCTTTATATTATTAAATATTAGTTTCAGCCATTAGATATACTATATTACATTGTTATGTCTTGCTTCATTCATGATTTAATTGTGGAAATCATTGTTTCACTATTGGAACTAAAAGTGCTTGTCTAGAGCTTCAATTTGAGCCATTTATTTGTTGATTTATGTGGTTAAATATTTTTTTTGTAGAAAATTATGTTACATCCATAGGGCTGTCATAAAAACTTGTTCATAACACTCATTAACAACCCTAATTTTTCATCAAAGTCTTGGTCTAAACATTGGAACATTGTGTACTAGCTACAAGCTTTATTTTCCAATATAATATACTTGATTTTGATAGTTCAATTTGCATTTGTTGTAATTATTCATTGTTAATATAAAATTTCTTACTACTACTCTTTTCGGGCAGCAAGAATAAATTTTTGATTCCCTCTTGTTCTAGGGCTCATTTCATCATATATTGTCTTGGTATTGGTTGTCTAACATTTGTTTTGCAGGTATTATTCATTGGTAATTTCTTCTTGACCGATATTCATCCTTCGTCAAGCTCTTAGAACCTTTAATTTGACCTATAGGGGTTCTCCATTCTTCTCCTTGTCTTCTCCTTTACAGTCCCCCTAGGGTCACCTGGGAATCCTTCCTTGTGTTGGACTTGTCCTTCACTAAAACAAGGGGGATATCTATTGAGGTGACAGTGATAGGTGCCCCTAGTTGTGTCACACACATGTTTCTTGGGTTGGGATTTGACCAAACTACAAATTGTGCGATAAAAATTTTGACATCGTTTCCTGGGAGGATTTTGAATCCTTTTTTATCCCATAATGACACTTAACAAGTCTATCCCAAATCATTTACCTTTAGCTTTCATAGCGACTCCATTTGAGGAAATTTCCCCTTTTAATTTTTTATAAGATTTTCGCAAATTTTATCTAGAAACTCCTTATGGTTTGTACCTGAAGAAATAAATACCCGAGTCATCCACCTTTATCCACCCCTTTTGTGAAAAATATGGTTCAAAATGCTTGGTTGGAAGGATTGTATAAACCCTTAGATATGACAAAGGTTCATGGATCACCCCATAAGATTCCAAATGGTTTTAGAGAATGGCTTCCCACCTTTTTAGATGAAGACTCCATATTGGCTCAACGTCGTTTGGAAAACTTTTTGAACATTTTTCCTCATGTGCCCTGAGAGACTAGTATCAGGATGTGTGTATGAATCTCTTCTTTTTATCTCTCACAGGGAAGGCCAAGGAGTGGTATAGAAATATCCCTCCCAAAAAGATTACCACTTGGGAAACGTTTCGATGTCTCTTCATTAAAATATTCATGGAAAACAAATATTATGTCTCCCTTCCTGATCAACTTTACCATTTCAAAAGAAGGCCAAATGAGGGCATTAATGAATTTAATGACAATTTTAATACCCTTGTGAACATTTTTCCTCAAGATTTCAAGCCTCCTAAATATACTATTTACAATTGCTATATGTTGACCGTGAACAACCCATATGGTTTTCTATTAGGAGATAATTTACCCTCTACTTTGATTGAATCCCTAGAAAGAGCATGTGAAATTGAAGAACACCTAATCTCTTCTTATCCTCATAACATGAATTACCTTGAAGAAACTGCACAAATAGATGAAGTTGTTAACTTCATTCAAATTGTCCCATTGTCTGAGACTTACCATATCACAAAGACATATTTACAAATGGAAGAAAGAAAGGTCGCCACCGAAGTTGTTGATCGTATGATAAATTTCATAAAGGAGGGAAAAGGCCCAAATCTAACTCCAAAATAATTTCCATATTCTGCTAGAGAAACTTTATCTATTACGAAGGAAAGGATGAACTTTGAAAAAACTATTGCAGCCTATAAATCTAGAGAATAATTGTTACAATATTTCACGGAAGTTTCTTCTAAGTTCCATAAATTGGAGGAATCAATTGATATTAATTTCAGTCAAGGAGAGACCATCACAAATGGTAGAGTTCTTAAATATTTGCAAAGGGAAAAGGATCTCCCAATAATCATCCAGACAGGGCAATACGATGGAAAAGTTTGAAATCACCGGTCACTCCTTATCACATTGGTGATAAATGGTTTATGTCTCCACAATTGTATTTTGAACTCTGAGGCCCTAACAAATGTTATGACTAATTTATAAGTTTTTTGTGTGGATAGTTGTTTGAATCATAGTTCGGAGAAACCACAGTAAGTTCATTTGTTTGTCGATATTTCAGACCCAAATTAGTATCCATGTTGGATTAAAAATCATGAGGCCTTACAAGAATACCTGCAGTATTGACTTGAGGGTTATCCTAGTCCATGGAATTATTATGGATTCGAAAGTAAGTCTGGATCAGTTCCAGAACATATAATTTTGTATGGATGTTGTAGTTATCGACGTACCTGACTTATGGGGATTGTTGTTGTCAAAATAATGGGTCAACATATTGGGAGGAAGTGATTTTTCTTACATCACCATTCCAACCCCGAATGGTGATATTTTTTTATTGCATCCTGAAGTGCATTACAAATCAGAGACCAGAATAGCCTATCACATCAGGTCCTTAATGTGGATGAAGGAATTGACAACACCTATGTCTTGTCGGACCCCATTTTCCAAGATAAAGAAAAAAAGGACGGATGTTGGACTTTGGAATTTTATGGGGCCCATTCAAGTTCGGGATCGAGTGTCGAAGTGGTTTTGATATCACCTAATAAAGAAGTTACATTTTTCTCACCTAGGATTGAATTCGATTGCACCAACAACATTGATGAGTACAAGGCTCTAATATTATGTCTAAACCTTACCATTGATATGAATATCAAATTATTGCATGTACAGTGAGATTTAGATTTGATTGTTCCTCAAGTCAAGAGGATTTTGTTGCCAAGAACTCAAGGTTGAAACAATATATAAATGTTGTCTAGGATGCCATAAAAAACTTTGATGACTTTTCAATTGAATTCGTTCCTAGACAAGGGAATTAAATGGCACATGCCTTGGTTGTATCTGATTCTACCTTACATCATTGTGAATATATTTTGCCTTAAAAAGTGGAGGTCAACTTTAGACCCTCAATCCCTGACAATTTAGAGCATCGGCAAGTATTTGATGATGAAAGTCAGATTCTGTTTCTTTAGAACAAGGGGGAATTTTCATAAACTCGGATAAATTTACTAGCTGAGGAAATAGACATTAAAGTTATAGAATTCCCAATGATTCTTTATCGAAAGGGTTGATCCCTCTGCAACAAATGTTTGATCTAAATGACATGTACAAAGGAAAGTCAAAAAATGACCAGGATGATGAAGTCATGGAGTTTAATATTGGCATTGACTTGTCCCCTAGGATAGTTAGACTAGGAAAAGGGATGACCCCCACTGAAAGGAAGGAGTTATTGGCCCTCATCATAGAATTTAAATATGTCTTCACTTGATCATACGAAGACTTGAAGGCTTACCGAGAAGACGCCATACAACATGTCATTTCCTTCAAAGAAGGTGTAAAATAATTTAGGTAGAAACTGAGGCAAATCAACCCGAAGATCACGCCTCGGGTTCAGAAAGAATTGTAGAAGATGGTACAAGTAGGGATAATTGAACCTATCAGGTATTTTTCTTAGATATCCAACCTTGTAATTGTCCGAAAAAAGACTCGTGACATCATATTGTGTGTTGATTTTTTAAACTTAAATCAGGCGTCACTTAAGAATAATTACTTCTTTCCAAACATGGAGCATCTATTGCAAAGGGTCACTAGAGCAGAGATGATTTATATGCTTGATGGTTTTCCAGGATACAAGCAAGTGTTGGTAAAAAAATATAATCAACTTAAGACTTCTTTAACTACTTCATGGGGAACCTATAAGTATTTGAGGATGTATTTTGGGTTGATTGATGTTGGCTCCACCTTTCAACATTACATGCAATATGATTTCATGGATTTGATTGGAAAACTTATAGAAATATATCTGGACAATTTGACAGCCATCTCCAAGAAAATAACTCAGCATATTCAACACTTACAAATAATCTTCGAGATATGTAGGGAGTATGGTATTTCCCTCAACCCCAATAAATCAATTTTTGGTGTAGACAAAGGAAATTTGTTAGGGCATATCATCTCCAAATATGGAATCTCATTTGATCTTTGCAGGATAGAAGCAATCAGGAAAATTCCCCTCCCTAAAGACAAGAATGCCTTGCAATATTTCTTTGGCAAGATCAATTTCATAAGAAGGTTCATCCTAAATTTTCCTGAAATTTTAAACCACTGAACAATTTATTGAAAAATGATGTTCCTTTAAAATGGTAAAACAATGGAAAAAGGGCCTTCGAATGTATTAAATAAGAAATAACAATTGCACACGACCTGGTGATCTCGGACTTCACCAAATACTTCATCATCTTCTCCAAAGGATACCAATGCAAGAGTCCTTTTACAAAAAAAATGATGAGGGAGGTGAACAATCGATTTCTTTCATGAGAAAAGAGTTGAGGGACTCAGAAATAAACTACACAATTACTGAGAAACAAGTGTATCCCCTCGTTAAATCCTTGAAGCGCTTTAGGACATATGTTGGGTATAACAATATTAGATCTTTTTTTCCTTATCCAGTAGTGAAGGATATTTTGTCCCAACAATATTCTCTTGGTTCAAGGGTAAAATGGGTGTCATAGATAAAAGAGTATGATGTAGAAATAAAACCAATCAAGATGATCAAGGGCCAAGGATTGGCCAAGATGTTGGATGAAAGTAATGAAGAGGCTATCGAGATGGGATAAAAGGAGCAGGTTAGAGTTGTCCTAAGTGAACTTGAGGAAAAGGAATGGTATTTGAACATCATTTATTATTTGAAGAATCTTATGTGCCCTAATCACTTAGTTGATCAGAAGAGAAGAGATCTAAGGCTTGAATCCATGAAGTATTTCTTGACACAATATGCTCTTGGATGGAGAAATCATGATGGGGTAATTCTCAAATGTGTGAATAAAGAGGAAGCAAATAAGTTGGTTGTGGAGATTCATTCAGGATACCATGGGGGTAATTTTGTTACCCGCACCACAGTTCATAAAATCCTGAGGGTGGGTTACTATTGGCCCACTATCTTTGTTGACACACAACTATATGTTAGAT
>JASDQU010737271.1:3927-33210 GCA_032191745.1 Picea mariana
CCCCCAC
Source organism: Picea mariana (assembly GCA_032191745.1). Lineage (NCBI taxonomy): Eukaryota > Viridiplantae > Streptophyta > Pinopsida > Pinales > Pinaceae > Picea > Picea mariana. Next base: position 3,935 of record JASDQU010737271.1, read on the forward strand.
TGAATGGTGCGCCCCACTGGATGACTGAAACCCTAGATAATTTGGCCTTGTTGCCAAAAGTGTCCAATCACCCTAATAAATATGGCAACTGATAGATCGGGTGATGGTAAGAACAACCCAGGTGACCGAATCTCCAAGATCCCTCTCAATCTCTGTAGATCTAAAATCCCCCACTGAATGGTGTGCCCCACTCGATGACTGAAACCCTAGATAATTCGGACCTGCTGAAGGAGGCCACCAAATGCTCTGAAACTCTCTAGAAATATAGATTGGGACACTGCAAGTCACTAGGTAAAGTCTCAGGGTCAGATCTGAAGTGTAACCCCTCCAAACGGACTAGATCTGGATCTCAAAAACGCCCTCCTTCTCTTCAATTCGCCCCACTGCTCAAGAAATAATATGAGCCATAAAACTGTCTCAGAAAGCACTAGATATGATGTCCAAGGCCCTGCAATGAAAACCCAAGTGATAGAATCCTCAATGGCCCTGCCAATCTCCTACAACGAATATCTCTCCAAAGATGGTGCACCCCTCTTGCTAAAATCCCTCAACTGGTGCGCCCTCTCTCTATCTGCACATGAAACTGATGTAGAATCCTCCTGCAACTGAGTAGATCTGGAACTAGAATGGTATGGGAGAGTATTGCATCTCCGAGACCAATCTTGGGACAAGATAGGTGGAATCTTTCACCACCGAATCATCCCCTAGGGTTTGTTATGTCAAAACCCTCAAAACCCCCAATATTGGGCTCACTAGCTAGAAGCTAGAAATCAAAATAAGATCATACATGAATGAACGAGAAGAGGCCCTTGCCTTTCCTTTATACTTTTTGTCTCACCTTTTCCCTCCAAAGTGACTTTCATTTTATTAATATTTAATTAATTAATTAAATCACTTTGTTACACCCTGTTTCCCCCAGATTGTAAATATAACTGAACTGGCCAAGGACTATGGCAAAACTTATAAGTATGAATATGTGATGTAAATGGACCTGCAGGAAGAGGTCAATGAATGTAAATGATAGTTTGAATTTATTGCAGAACTGCTGAGAGGGGATGTGCGGAAAAGAGACCACGATGGTGGTGGAGGGCACCTGGAAAAGGGGCGTTAACTTCCACCAATAATTAAATACCGTATTTGGACTCCACTGGCCCGGAGAACCAAAAGCGACTCGCTAGCCCTGAAATTAATGCCTTGCAGGCCGGTAGGTTGATGGCTTGATGAGGGATGGGGAGGTGAATCGCCTATCCATAGAGCCATCATGAATGACCAGCGCAAGGGTAATCGTGCCACACGCAACCTCGCGAGAGGATAAGGTGTATGGTAGAAGCGATTGAAGGGGGGGATGCGAGGGGAACTCTGGCAGTTTTATGCAGAGTGAGTGATCACAGAGAGGAGGGGATTGCAACCTTCTCTCCTGGGCACTGACAGAAAGAGAGACGCAGGTCTCAGGACATCGTGGTCTCAGCTCGGGGGTGGCTAGTGGTAAATCCATTAGGAGTCACTACGCCTACGGTTGGGTGGAAACGAGCACCCCTCTCAGCAGTTTCTTCCATTGCTGAAGTTATTTCTGATAAGTGTTTTGCTTATATTGCATTTGAAATTTATATGTTGTCACATATGTTCATAGACTGGTGGAATTCTAAATGTTTTCTGTGAAAGAATGTCTGTGCAGTAATTGTTAAATAAGGAGTAGATATTAGCTCATAGAACCATGAGATAGTAAATGATTTCAGCGTGGGAATGTCTGCGTAGTGCTTGATATGAATGAGTCGATATATGCTTAACACCGAGGAAACCGTGCTTGACTTACRTTGATAAHTGAATCTAATCATGCCCMRCYGCTCTYGGGAAKYTGTCTCCSTTTRTCTGCTTYYRGGAATKMCCYRGTAAGGATCTCTTCAYAGAGATTCCCTCCTCRRAAAGGTTCACCAARAACCCAGAATAAGGACTCGAACGCACAGGCCTTATTAACCCTGTACGAGGAGGAACGATCCTATTAAGGTTCCAAGATAGTAGTGTTGTGAGATGAAATAAGTCGACGGATGAGATCTTGTTGGAGGACCCATAGTCATTCACGACCATTAGATTGACAGAAGTAACAAAGGCGTTACATACCTTGACCCTTTGTCCTCTATCATCGTGAGCAATGAGAAATTGGGATCGTAAACTCCAAGACCCAAAAGAATGAATCTAGACCGTTAGATCTCGGTCCAATTACCCGTCAGTCGTTGGATCTGGAGAAGCTACGCAGGGGTTAAGCGCAGGGGTAGGCATGCGAGGAAATGATCTGAACCGTCGGATCTTAGATCATAGTCCCGACAACTATCAGATCTCGAGAAGATGCGTCGAAGTTAAACTCTAGTGTGCAGAGGAAGAGTCCTAGCCGTTGATCTCGGAAGGACACGTGTCAACATCTCGGAGAAGTCATCGGGACAACAGGGTCATCGGGGTTTTGTTGAGTCTGAGAATTGAGGTCTTGTGGTTCTCGAAATCTCGAGAACAGATCCTAACCGTTGATCTCGGCAGGACACGTGTCAGCATTCTGGGGAGTCATCGAGATTCCACCCATCGGAGAATTTAGGAGTGTAGAACCGTTGCAATAGGAAGTCGCGATTCGCGAATTCCCGATAGGATCTGAGCCGTCCAAACAGCAGGGACACGTGGCAAAGGATTCCAGAGAGTCAGAGTTCAGCATATCAGGGTTTTCAAATACATAGAACTCTTGCCACCCAGAATCGCGATCTGCGATTTACAAACAAGATATGAGTTGTCCATCTGAGGGACAGGTGTTGGAGATCAAGGCACTATCGGAGTTTGACGCATCGAAAAATCAGAGTTTCCGAGAACATGGAATGCTCGCAACAGGAAATCGCGATCCGCGATTTCCTGACAGGATCAACATCGTCCATCAGCGAGGATACGTGGCGAGAGATCCCAGAGAATCGGAGTTCGGCATATCAGGGATTTCAAGGACATGAAACCCTTGCATTACGAAACTGCGATATGCGAATTTCTGACACCATCATAAGCCGTTGATCCAAGGGACACGTGTCGAGCATCCGGAGAGAATCGGGAATCGGGATATCGCGAGCCCCAGGTATAGGTGTTTTGTGTCATCACAAATGCCGAAACCCCGATGGAAGGTTATACGGCTGCAGTCATATGGTAAGTGGTCACATGGACCATGGTATAGCCAAGGGGGCTAGCCAGTGTAAAGGCATGTCGAGAGTCCAGGAGACTTGTGCGCCATGACATTGAAAGGCGCCAAACCCCGACAAGAATTAAGACTGTGGTCTTGTGAACGTTGTGGTCGTATTGGCCAGGACTTAGCCCGGAAAGCCAATACGCTAGGAGCACATCGGGGATCGGAGGATCGGGAGTTCCGGGTACATGTGCACCTTGGCACCGCAAACTCCGAAACCCCGACGAGGAGCTGTCGTATGGTCATATAGGAACCGGTCGTGTGGATCAAAGGCTTAGCCAAGTGGGGATGAGGAAACCAAGGAGTGAATCAGAGATCGGAGATCGGTGATTGTAGTTGCCAAGACATCGTGGGTGTCAAAACCCCGATAGAAGGAACCCCGAATCTCGATATAGAACCAGGGATTGGCATTTCACAAATGCAAGTTTGTGGATATTTCTCATGTATGGGAGATTAACCCAAAGTTTTTTTTAATTATGATAGTGGGTGTGTTACACACTTTAATTAATTAATTAACCTTTTTACCTTTGAAAAGCTCCTTATCTCTCCTTGTGGCTTCCCTGGCCACTGAAAGTCACTTCTAGCCATCCCATCCTGTAGTGTTGCTCCTCCTGATTCCAATGAGCTATTACACTGAGAGGTTCCTCCGGGTAATGTGCCCAAAATGACCTCTTCAGTGAATTCCATTGACTTATAGCTCAAAATAGTCAAAATCATGGAAATCGTCAGAATGCAACGAAACCAAAGCCAACCTGTGTGGAATGGCTCATCATGATGGAATATGATCATCAATGCAAGATGGACCCCACAATGCCTCTCAAATACCCATGTACTCGCTCTAGCACCCATCTGGCTATTCTGGTCATCATAAATCTCTGCCTTGTGATGATGTCCCAAAGTGGGGACATTACAGAGACTCAATGTAATGATCTTCTTTTGAATGAGCGTAGCTGTCACATCTCTTCTCAGAGATAAAGTTTCCACAATTCTAGCGAGTCTTGCACTCTGTATTTTTATAGTCTCTTTACAATTATTTCATTAATAGAAATCAAGTATTGTTTTATTTCTCTGTTTCTTGAAATTTTCATGAGTATTTCATTGTAATATATTTTCTTTCATTCCGTTCCAAAAATAATCTGGATCAGTGGTGTCAGAGTAGGATGCTCTTGATCGTTTTCTAGTGCATGTCCCCAACAAGGTCCGAGTATATCCAATTTGGTCTCAAGTTTTTCTTTCTTGAGGACAATCACTCTCACATGCCGAAGAAACCCTCGATGCTAGAATAAAATAAAAACGGTGGAGCAAAAGATTCTATTAATCTATTGATTGAGCAAGTTCTCGTGTGACAGGGGGACAAAATGATGGGTAATTTCACACACATCCTTCAATGTCTGTCGATAGCAATAGGCGCATCTTCATCAAGCGACCATTTTGAAGGAACCTGTCCCTTCAAGGTACAAATTAATTTTGATATTCCCATATTTGAAGGCCAGATAGATGCGGATGCCCTAGAAAAATGGTTAAATCTATTAGAAGTTTATTTTTCTGTTCAAAAAATTTTCGACAGGGAAAATATCACCTTCGCACTCCTTAAGGCTCTCCCCAATGTCAAACATTGGTTGGAAACTTACTGGGATAAAAGTTCCACAAAGGAATCTGGAATATATGTGTTCGAGCCCACTTGGTATTTTTTTGTGGATGCGGTCAAAGAATAGTACTACCCTATTGATAACTATGAATACCAGTACATGATATGGACCACACTACGAAAAGAGAAGAGACAAACAATACCAGAGTTCATAAATACTTTCCATACCTTGCGCACCAAGCTGGGTATCAAAGACTCTAAGCGACATATGGCTCTAAAATAACGTGGGGCTCTCCATAGGTACATCCAAACTGAAATGGATTTCCTAAGCATCTCATCATTGGGAGCTGCCTATCGATATGATGTCAAAATCGAGTAGAAGTTTAGGCACCAAAAAAATTGGGAATTCAGGTCTGTAAATATGCAACAACCAAAGCACGGTAAAGACGGCCCTAACCAACAGCCTCTAGACAACCAATCCAAGACGCAGGACAAAAAGTGTAAAGTAAATATGAAGAATAACACTGGGAAGTGGTGTGACTTCCAAAAAATCCCCTGCCACAACACTGATGAATGTCTCTCAAAAAATTCATTGGTGGACGAGGTCAAAGACACAGAGCTGAACCCTGATTAAGAATATGATCCAAAAAATATTGAAAATAGATAGATCATCGATGTTGACCCCACTGCTACTATCATGACCACAAAAATTCATCTAGAAGAACCAGTAGATCCTGAAGAGGGGGAGCACCTCTTTCGTTCACAAATGTGGGTGAAGGGGACCCCATTTCATTTCATTATTGATAACGATAGCCTAAAGAACTGTTGGTTATGGAGCCTGATTATCTTCCTGATTCAGAGGTATTTTGTTTTCAGCTATTTTTATAACCCATGAAGACTTTACACACTAGAATTATGTACACTTTTCAACGCAGGGGAGTGCAGAGGGGAAGTATGTACCTTGTAAATTTATATTGTAATTTCATTGTAAATATGGACCATTTATTATAAGGTCGCAGATCTAACGGTAGAAATTATGTTAGGGTTTTTTTCCCTAGAAGGCAACCCTCTGTTATGAGGGAAATGTATTGCGGCTATGCATTATTGTGAATATTGTATTCTAAGATAAGAGACCGTGAGAGAAAGAAGAGGAAGTTACAGCGGTTTTGTTGTAGTTTGTATCCCTTCATATATTGGATAATAATAAAGGAAGGACCTGGAAATTTCTCTAGTGGATGTAGCCCACACTGGGTGAACCACGTAAATCTGTGTCTCTATTGTATTGTGTATCTTATGTGTTTTGTTTCTGCATTTGTTTTATTTTATTTCTCCATTGTCCTATTTTTCTAAAAGGAACCTCATCTCATCTAAGTTTGTCAAACAGTTGGGGTTGTCGACAACACCGCACCTGCATCCATACAACATTGGTTGGCTTCACCAGGGATGAGATCTTCGCGTCATCTAGAAGTGTCACATGTCCTATGGAATCCATCCCTTCAAGGATGAGGTAGTATGTATGATGACCCTCTTATTGTACGTGATGTTGTTTTGGGCCAACCATATATGTGGAAACCTCATGTTGTCTATGAGTCTAGACCTCGTAGTGTCATTATTACTCTGGTAGGTCATCTCTATAGGATACCAGAGGTAGTTCTGACTAATTCTCAACCAAAAAAACACCACAAGGTAATCTCTCATACTGCAAAATTCATCCTCTTCACACTTTGTTCAAAGGATACACAGAAGACCACTGCAACCTCAACACCTTTTATCCATCAAAAATAGATTGTCGAAGTGATGGAAGATATTGTTTCTTCACCTACAATGGTGCCTACACAATGCCCCATCCAACCCAGAGATAACAGGTTGGTGGAACAGATTCAACCCCTCCAACAATAGGTTGATAACAATCTTCCACGAGCCAAGAAGCACAACTTCTCCAACAAGGCACACAACTCACCAAGCGTCAGATTCAGAAACTATTTTTCCCTCTTCCCTGGGCACTCAATGCAATGGAGACCATTTCTTCCTAAGGTGTTATCGGTAAAATTGGTAAGTGCAGACACAAACTAATCTCCCTAATTTCACCCCAAAACTGGAACAAAACAAGACAGGATATAAAACTTCCCCTAAGTTTTAATCATCAAGCATACTAACTAACAAGAGATAAATGACATACCTTTTAAATGTCATTTGTCCTCACTAGTGTCATATTTTCTCTGTTTCAAGGATTATGGGATGTTGAAACTGTAAAAAGACACAATCCGGCGAAGTGAAAGAAAAAACGTATACTCAACAAAACCTATGTATGTGATCAATGAGTCATACAATAAATTAAGGACAATTTTATGGGAAAGAAATATATTGTTGTATTAGAAATATGAAAAGAAGAATACAACCAATTCCTTGATGTCGTAAGGTTTCTTCCAACAGTTCCTTGCTTCCCACACACTAATTCTTCCCAGATTCTGAGACTGTATATTTGAAAGTCATTCACAATCTATCTTGACAAAGCAAAGCTCAAATCCAACATAGGCCCAAAAACTCCAAGCTACAAAAATTACTCAAACCCAATCAAGCTAGCCAACTAAATTTCCTCATGAGAACTCCTCTCCTTTTATAGGATGAAAAGGATAGGGTGAGGAGGTTAGGATGATCCCATGATATCATGGATGTGACTCAAATCTAAACCAATCAGAGGCCAACTCACTCTCAAATCTTCTATTCTATAAGGATCGAGAAGCTTCTCTTTTTCCTTCGTATGGAAAATCGTCGCACCCTTAATACTGAGAAAAGTGCGATGACTTTACAAGCCACTGTGGTGCAGCCTGCGATAATCCTAGATCATCGCACCCTTATCACTAAGAAAGGTACGATGATCCCTCTTCATAAGGTTTTTACAAGGGAAAAGATAATTTCCATCTTTCTAAAAAAATTTATCTTCATTCTTCTTCGGGGATTAAGGAAATTGATCCTTCTAAAGACAAAGGATAGGTTTACATCATTAACGGTCATAGGGGTGACGAAAATAATGTGTAATAGTGAGCCCCCCAAAGTATGAAGTTAGAACAGAGTGATAGCTTAAATACTTTGTCGAGCGTGTGTTGGGAACAAGGAACGCGTCGGTCGGAAACCTACCAACAAACAAGGAAATACAGTACAATAATATATCATCACTGAGGTAGTAATTATCGTACTCATAATACAAGTGACTCAAAGCATAAATGCCAACATGTGAAGATCCATGTCAAGTAAGACAGGTCATTGCCACCAAACATACACTGTGGATCCATGCCAATATGACTCAAATATGAACATAGCCATCAAAAATACACCATGGATCTATGTGTAAAATAATCAAATTTGAACATAGCCACGAGACATACATTGTGGATCTATGCAACAGTACAATATGAATATACTCCAACGCAACCTGAAACTATCAGAAAATATCCAAGGTCTTCATCTCCATCACTCTATAGTACGAATCTAACCATGTGAATACATGTGTTGAATTCGAACATGGTAGAAACCACTTGGTTACCGGCCATTAGTGAGTATCGTTAACAAGTACGAGGGAAATCACCATTAGTGTCAATGGATCCCAAGGTACACTATTACAATCCAGCAAGTGAGAATATATGAGCTGAAGTTGAACACTCAACGAAATCTCCCGATCAAGGGTGAATAATGAAAACCCACTATTGAAAGCAAGGAAACATGTCATTGAGGCATGCGAGTTCCAAGGTACCAATTAGTTTCTAATATTCCTGAATAATGAGTTGAATTCAATAGGAAAAGACTCGTCACAGGAGTTCCTTAATGTATCCCCCAGCAATGACACGAAACGGGTAAAAATATTTGAGGTAGATCAGAGTAACAAGTGATTCAGGACTGACTCAGGGATGGTTGACACAATAGAAAGATTAAGGACTACAGAAATGGTCGATGCAATAGAAGGCTTTCTGGGTTGAAATTATCTTTGAACATATTGACGACACGACAACTGTCTTGGAAACACTGACTCAATAACAAGGATCACAGACCAATTTGTAATCTTATAAAGGAGTATGATCAGGAGACAAATGGATTTTCCAACCTAGACACAAAGCAAGTGAAATGGTGTCATGTTCAAAAGTGACTCTTCCATAGAATACAGGTTTAGATACATCTCTTTCCCATTTTTTCCCCCACCATTTTTGGCAAGTAACTCTTTATTTTTACACAAGATTGAGGAGGATAACATATGCTTGAACTGCAAGATCATACTTTAGACAAGTCCCTCGGAGTATGTTTAACGAACCCTAGGAAGGAGTGGTTTGGTCCCATATGGGCCCTTTGATGTTTTTTTTACGAGTCCAAAGAAAGAAAACTCATGAGTCTTTTCATATTTAAAGAGTCTAAAAAACACTTAAAGGAAACTCCAAAATGTCATTTTTCGTAAAGTAGTCTGATGAGACCGAAAAAGAGATAATTTATCGCTCAACAGAAATTTTCTTCAAATACTTTATCGAGCGTAAAAAGAACAAGATCACTCGGTAATATTTTCATGTTTAGAGAATCTGAAAAGAGCTTAAAGGGAACTCCAGGGGGTTCCTTTTTCATATAACCTTTACGAGTCCAAAAAAGTGATAAAAGTTTACTTAGTTACATTCTCAGGTATTTACGAGCACGGGAAAGAAAAAATACTGAGCTCATGATTATTTTCATTTTTACGCAAGCTTAAAACAAAACAAAACTATGCTTGGGATATATTTTATTTTTTACACAAGCTTAAAACTAGCCAAAACTACGCTTGGACCTAGTTTCATTTTTACACAAGCTTGAACCAGAGGAAACTATGCTTGAGGTAGGTGGTTTCATTTTTACAAAAGCTTGAACCAGAGAAAACTATGCTTGAGGCTTCCCAATGCATATTCCATAGATGGTTGGTACTTATCCCCCATCTTAAGAAGCTAGCGGCTTAACTTCAGCATGAAGTCTAGAGGCTGTAAGCATTTCCCCCCAAAATTCGCTTCGTCCAACGACAAAGGTGGTTGAAATGAAGCTTCAAATACTATATGTAACAAAGTAATTGACTCAATTAAAGAGGGGGGGGGGAGGAACGATGCTCGAGAATGCAGGTTCAATCCCGAGACTTTTGTTTCATTTTTTAACTAGCTTGACACAGAAAAAAGAACTATGCTCATAACCTTTGTTTCATTTTTTAATGAGGTTTCTATAGAGATGAAAAAACTATCCTCATAGATAGTTTCATTTTCAACGAGCTTGAAATCATAAAACCATGCTCAACACTCTCTTCTTGATCATGACTTCCAAGAGGACAATGCTCCAGAAGGACACCATGTCAAGGGACAAAACTCGGTCATGGATTCCAAGATATCTTCATGGGACGGAAGAAACACACTCTGGAACGAACAAATGTCGAGGGTCATGAAAGGGGTAAGGAGATCATGCTCTAAAATCCATATTGAAGATATCACCATGTTAACTATCGGATCTAAGTCATAAGAGATTGAGCTTACAATGAGAGTCTCATCTACATCGACAACTGAAGGCATGGGAGACAATGCCACATAATTGACCTGTGGTGGGGGAGATATTGTCTGCATATAAGAACCGTTCAGGGAATTTGTCGGTTTGATAATCCAATCAGGTCCAACAAAGGAGATTTGATCAATAGTCACAACTCTTCCATCGTGGGGGAAAAATATCACACGAAAAATAGTGAACATGATAGCTTTCATGGCATAGACATAATCTCTCCCAAGGAGTAAATCAAAATCCAAGGGGTTGTGGACTACCATGATGTAAATAAAGACATTTTTCCCTCCCAAAGTTACAGGAAACTGAGTAAGGGTTCCTAAAGGTTGACTGGTTCTTCTATTAAAAGATAACAAATTCTGGATAACCGGCACAAGCTGAGGACAACCCAAAGATTACCAAGAAATAGAGGACAAGATACTAACATACACACCTTCGTCTATCAACGTTTGAGGAACATCCCAACCACAAACTTGTACTATAATGTGAGATGGAAGACAAGTTCCAGTTAGCACACCCCAATAAAAAAGGATGGCCTCATTACTTAGAGGGGGTTCCATGAGAGAAGGAGGAATTCCCCCCAACATGGTAGTGTCTGTATCAACAAGAAAAACATGAGCAGTATCAGGTTTACTCTCTAGTTGGAGAGTCAGATCGACCGATGACGAGATAAGATCGACCACTTGGGTTTCATTCTCCAAGGGGAGATTGGGGTTGACGGGTGGAAATAGATCGACCACTTGGGTTTCACTCTCTAACGGGAGAGTGGGATCGACCAAGGATGGGATCGGATCGACCACTTTGTCAACTAGTTCAACTAAGAACGTGACTAGATTGACTACCTGATCAACTGGACTGATAGACGAAGGAACCAGATTGATCATTCCATCAACTACAAGTGGGTTGAGATTAAGCCTGTGGTAAGCAAATGGAAGTTGAGGTTGGGAAACATTCATGTCTTCCAGTAATTTCAAGTCTTCGTCCATACGAGGGAAAATGTGAGTTGGATGACTACTTCTACATAACCTACACGAGAACTTGACTCTACGTTTCTTCTTCCCAACAGTATCCTGACTCGTTGACAGGAGGTCATCAGCATGATGTTCAAAGGTTGACGACATGGACTGGAAAGGGTGTGTAGAACATGCTTCTATAACCTTGTATAGACCAGGGCAATCCTTAAGAAGATGGTTACCCTTACAAAGCATGCAAGGGTACTTGGGCTTACGGGTTGTTTGGGTGATCTTGGCATCATCAACACTCCTATTATGATTATCAGCAACTGGTTGTTTTCCAACATGTCTGGCAGTGGTTGGAAGCTTGGACCCTTGTTTATTTTTCTTCTTCTTAATATTCCTTTTCTTCTTCTTCTTATCCACCGAGTTACTAGATTCAAAGATTTCACTCAATGAAGAAGATGAAGCAAAAGAAGACCTTTCAAATGGATAAGGTGAAGAAGGTGAAGGATCAACATGAGTTTGATGCTCTTGGGGGGAATTGCTTACAACCGAAGAACTTGTTGCATCAGAGAGTACCAGAGTGGAAAACAACCATACCGGTAACCCAATTGTGAGACCTGGAAGGCTCAAAGTAGCGATGTAAGGAGGACCAACGTTTTCGTAAGAAGGAAAAACAAAAGGTTCCCCCAGAGAAGGGGTTGCTTCATTGGTCGTTATAGGAACTGACACCATTAAACACAGATCCAAACTAGAGTATGCTAGGGAAAATAAACAACACACGCTAAAAATCTAGGAAGCAAGAAAACAAACAAAACCTTCTCACAATGAAATCTCTAGTTGGTGATGAAATCCAACATCACGAGAACAATGTAAGAATGGGATGAGATAGAGCGGGTGGAAAAGTTACATTGACGACCTACTTAATGGACTTACACCCTGGTACGAGCTCCCACACATAATCGTGGGTATAACCTCCAAGGATCTCGAGTGATTTTGGCCAACGTCGATTCCAGGTACCATAAAGACTTGCCCCTCCACAGTCACCTCGTATAAAGACTCTAAATAAATAGGCCACTAAGGTTACCAATTACGACAATGATTCTTGGGGAAGCAGTAGACAATCCGATCCACACGTAAGGGAAGGGTATCTAAGCTCAAAATCACCTCGAGAAGGTCTTCACAACATTTTCTTCTCAAGTGACCCCCAATAATACACACAATCTCTACACTAACACCAACAAAGCAGGGTGAGTAACTTTGTCGGCCCTAATGCGACCTCGTGATTGAACCTTATGTTAGAAGGGCTTCCTGGGATAAAATGTAGCAAGTGGATTTAAACTCTCCCTATCACAAGATACTATGTTTATCTTTCACACCTATTCCAAAGCCCTACACCCTAAGCTAATGTAGGTTTGATACCAGAAAATATAAAATTGTCTAATCAATTTTTATAAGCGCTTTATTTTAAGGTTGTTGTTTACTCAAGAGGAAAATGGCGTGGACTAAATGATGTTTTGACCGACTCTTAACAATGCAAAGAAATGAGAATGCAAATATTTCACTTCGATGAAAGCTATATTACGAGAAGGAGAAAACGTTTATCATTCCCAGATGCACAATGTCCCAAAATTTTAATAAACTCATCAATATCAAGATATTCAAGAAATGAGCCAAAGAGACTGTACACCAATACACGATTCTTGGCCAAGACCAAGAATTCCAAAAACCATGCAATTTCACTACTTCAAATGCAAAGATGCCCCCAATCTAATGCAAAGCAAGAAATTAAATTTTTTTGTTTTCAAAGATACAATAAAAGCAATAGTGAGCTTATTCAAAAAAAAAGCAACCCAAACTACATTTTTTTCTTTTAACATGAACTATTCAATAAAATAAGTGTTTTTTCACTAAACAATTATAAAGAAAAACAATGCTTTGTAACTGAAAGACACTCAAAGCGATAAAATATTTCAAAAGAAAACACGCTAAAAAAAATAAAAGAATAGCCAAAAGCAAATTCAAATACTATCAAGAAGACTATAATCAAACCCAAAAATTCACCCCAAAACCATATCTAAGATCTAGGCATGGAAAACCACCAAAAGCTAAGAAAATTCCCAATCGGCGCAGGTTGTAGGATTAACATAGTGTGACGTTCCTTGATCATCACAGGTAACAGAAGACCACAGAGCAATGACGCCACACTGTCTCTTCAAGGAAGAGTGTGACGATCCTAAATCGTGGTACTATCTCTCAAAGCAGGGTGCGACGATCAAAAGAAAAAAGGAAAAAAAAATAAAAAGCAAGAAGGTATTCCAGTGAATTTAAATAGTCTAAGAGTTCATCTAGATATCCGAGTGGCTTAGAAAACAAAACCCAGGCAATCAAAGCAAGACAGAAAGACAAACTAGGAAAACAATATGTTCCCCAGTATGGTCGCCAATTTTGTTATCGAGCAAATCAGTAAGTGCGGACACAAACTAATCTCCCTAATTTCACCCCGAAACTAGAACAAAACAAGATAGAATATAAAACTTCCCCTAAGTTTTAATCATCAAGAATACTAACTAACAAGAGATAAATGACATAACTTTTAAATGTCATTTGTCCTCTCTAGTGTCATCCTTGCTCCATTTCAAGGCTTATGGGATGTTGAACCTGTAAAAATACACAAGCCAACGAAGTCAAAGAAACAACGTATACTCAACAAAACCTATGTATGTGATCAAGGAGTCATACAATAAAATAAGGACAATTTTATGGGAAAGAAATATATTGTTGTATTAGAAATATGAAAAGGAGAATACAACTGATTCATTGATGTTGTAAGGTCCCTTCCAACAGTTCCTTTCTTCCCACACACTTCTTCTTCCTGGATTCTGAGACTGTAGTTTTGAAATACACTCACAATCTATCTTGACAAAGCAAAGCTCAAAGCCAACATAGGCCCAAAAACTCCAAGCTACAAAAATTACTCAAACCCAATCAAGCTAGCCAACTAACTTTCCCCATGAGAACTCCTCTCCTTTTATAGGCTGAAAAAGATAGGGTGTGGATTTTAGGATGATCCCATGAGATGCGACTCAGATCTAAACCGATCGAAGGCCAACTCACCCTCGAAGCTTCTATTCTAGAAGGATTGAGAAGCTTCTCTTTTTCCTTTGTATGGAAAATCGTTGCACCCTTAATACTAAGCAGAGTATGATGAAGTCATAGGCCACTATGGTGCAGCCTACGATGATCCTAGATCTCTCACGCTTAACACTAAGCAAGGTGCGACGATCCCTCTTCATAAGTTTTTTACAAGGGAAAAGATAATTTCCATCTTTCTGAGAAAATTTATCTTCATTCTTCTTCAGGGATTAAGGAAATTGATCATTCTAAAGACAAAGGACAGGTTTACATCATTAATGGTCATAGGTGTGACAAAAATAATGTGTAACATAAGGGGGGGAGGATTGATCCAGGTGGATATTGGTGGCCACCCACCTGTTCCAACTAGATCCTCTTTTCAGTTTTTAGTGCAACACATTCTTCTGTACTTCTTTGTAATTGTGGGTTCTACACTTCTGGGGCTATCTGAAGCCCTACACATCTTCCAGGTGGATACTGGTGACCTCCCACCTAATCCAACTAGCTTATTTTGTATGTTTTCATGTGAACACATCTTTTTGTACTTCTAAGGCCATTTTGGGGCACTAAAGAGTGTTTTTTTGAATCTCAACAATCATACTAGAGACGAAGTCATATTTTGACAAAGCAATGTGTAGCTCTCGAAAATACCTTTCCAACGGGATATCACGCGCCTAAAACGAAGATCGTATGAAAAATTTATGACCCCGGGAAGTTAATGGACTAACTTACCCAAACGGGGCCCACATGATTTTTGGCATTTCATCTCCTAGGGTTAGGTTTTTGGATGTCTAGGGTTTTGGCATTCATTTTTATCATAAAAAGGCCTTCAAAGCCTCATTTTAATGATCTTCTTGTGAATGAGTGTATCTGTCACATCTCTTCTTAGATATAAAGCTGCCACCATTCTAGCCAGTCTTGCACTCTGTATTTTTACAATCTCTTTACAATTCTTTCATTAATAGAAATCAAGTATCATTGTATTTCTCTGTTTCTGGCAATTTTCATGAGTATTTCATTGTAATATATCTGCTTTAATTTCATTCCAAAAATAATACAGATCAAAATTTCAAAATCAATTATTAAATATTGGACACGTGACATTATGTACAAGTTCGCTCTCCAAAAAAGGCCAAAAATCAGCAAGGTTTGGGAAAGGTACCATACCTTTCATTTAGCACATTAAATTTTGGTCAAACATGTGGCATTGTAGAGAATACATGTCAGAGTACTACATGCTGAAATTTCAGACTCAAAAGCGAATAAATTTCAGAAATATATTAGAATAAAAATTTGCCAAAAGGATAGACTCCAAAAAAGGGTTTCAAAGGTATATTGACTTAAAAATATCACAACTTTTGATTGGGATGTATGATTAAGATGATTCAAAATCCATTGGAAAGAGAAAAAAATATAAGATTATGTTGGAAAAAATATTATAACTATTTGAGATCATCATCCTTAATATACGAAGGTTGTAAGTTGAGGGTTTGGGTTAGACCTCAATTAAAAATCGATGAGAATACATAAATTTACAAGAGATGAAGATAAAGACGAAATCAATCCTATGGAATGGTTGGGATTGGTAAAATAATATGATAGGAATCCTTTAACAGTAAGAAGTTAATTTTTCAGTGAATCGTAGGAGTGGTGGATGAGTATTGATTTTGATACTAGATGGAACATCACATGGGAAGAATTTGAAGAACTCTTCTCAAATAAATGGATTAGAGATACGAAAATGGAGGCAGTGTATAAACTTCAAGAGGAGTTAAAAGTAAAAAAAGAAGAGATCAAGAATAAGAGTGATGAGTTATCTAAGATAGGAGACCTTAATGAAGCACTCGTTAAAGAAGTTAAAAAATTAAAACAAGGAAAGAGGGAAAATGATGATTCAAGGGAAGATTTGAAAAAGAAAGATGAAGAGATATGTAGATTATGAAAACATAATAAAAAAATATTGGATGAGGTTAAAAGATTGAAAGAAGAAAAGAAAAATTATGAAAATCAAGAAGAAACGAGGATCTGGGATGAAGAATCTAAGAAAAGACTTGAAGAGGAAATTTGTAAGAAAGTCGAGGAATCAGAAAATCGAAAATGCAATCCAGAATTGAAGAAGGATGTCATAATTTGATAAATAGGGTGACATTGCAACTTCAAAAGGAGAAAGAAAAAAATATTCAAGAAGGTCATCGGAAGATACTTGAAGAAGTTGAACTCCATCTAGAGGATGTACATGCTAAATATGATGGTATTATCTCCAAGGCTAGAGTAATCAAAGACTAAGCAAAGATGATAGAGGATGTCATTGTCTCTGAAAAGAAGATAGATGAAATGGATGTGCAGATTGAAGGGAAACCATCAAATGTGAGTCCATATCGATACCCTCATTACCAATAAATATTTCAAGGGAGACAAGAAGGTCGATATCAACATTATCAAGGAAGAATATGGATTACTTATCAATATGCATGGAACAAGGCAACACAAAACCAATCTTCAATAACCTATTATCATAGACCAACAACCACTACAAATTGGAGAAGTCACAGCCAAAATACATGGAATCAAATGAAAGAAAATTACGCAACAAATAGCCACCAAGGATTAAGACTAAAAAGAATCATTTTTTGATGGACGGATTATCATCAATGGAATGAAGAAAGTAGGAACATAAGAAAATCAAATTAATTGGTTTCATCACATGTGAAGCCTTTAATTGTGAAGCTTTGAGGACAAAGATTTTTGAATGAGGTTATTATGTTATGACCCAAGGGGGGGGGTATATGGGATCAAATGTGTAAGATATGACCCTAAGGGGGACATACATGGAGTTACATGTACATGTAATATGTAAATGTATATGTTATAGGGTCAGCCTAATAGGGGGCTTTGTGTGTAGTGTGTGAATAGGTATAAATAGAGATCATGTATTCATTATTGAGGATTATGTGAATTGTGATGTATGAATGTATTTGGGTATTTGGAGGAGGTTCTCGTATCCTTTAAAGAGTTATTGTGTAAGTCATCTCTCTTATATATATTGGAGTTGCACTCCATGCTCACATTAGTGTACATGGTGTGTACTTATGATTTATTTTGATATATTAAGCATTTGGTACATAACAAAGTCTAATGCTTGTTTTTCTAGGCATTCCATGTAAAGGTTTGCAACCATAGGTGAGAGAGAAGATCCCATGGAAACTTCTTATGTTTTCTCATAAGAACTTCCTCAGAAATTGAAATAGGTTGACTTCAAACATACACTTACCAACAAATATGTCTCCTTATTAGTGAGTTCCTTTATGAACTTGTTGGCTTTGTCAACTGGAATTTTGGTATACAATGAAATGACATAAAAGATAACCATCATATCATATTTTTCCATCTTCAGTTGTTTGAGATCATTAACCCAATGGGTTGAATCTTTAACAAAGGATTCCATTTGGCTAGCCAAGTGCTTGAGTTTTTTTTTTCCAGATATTTCATTAAAGAGTATGTAAGGGAACCAATTGTGTTCGCAATTGGATAGAGGGGGATATTCTCCTTATGGATTTTTGGTAATCCATAGATTCTCATGGCCATGCAATTCCTTAGGGTGAGTTCATTTTTTGTTTCATCATCTAATGAGGATTCTTTAATGACCCTGGAGATATCCTTCATAATCTTATTACTTGGATCCCCATTTAGTTTCTTATAACTACCAGTGTTTGTCAAATGCTCAAGCATCTTGTTGTCATAATCTGTAGTGTTCATTATAACTATGGCATTTCCTTTATTTTCTCTAAGGATTTTAATGTTCTTGTTTTTTCTCAATTCTCTCAGAGTTGTGGTATCTTCTTTGATAATGTTATTCTATGGTAATTTAGATAGAACACATTCTTATCTAATGGTTTATGCCATATTAATGGGGATATCTTTGATGGAATTCTCAATATTGCAAACTATATCTTTCACTGGAAGTTTTTCTGGAACAATGGCAAATTTTAGACCATATTCAATACTTTTTGGGCATCAACCTAGTGGGTTGAATCTTTAACAAAGGAATCTATTTGGCCAGCCAAGTGCTAGATATTTTTCCAAAGAGTATGTAGGGGAACCAATTGTGTTCACAATTCGACGAAGGGGAATATTA
Organism: Picea mariana; assembly: GCA_032191745.1. NCBI lineage: Eukaryota > Viridiplantae > Streptophyta > Pinopsida > Pinales > Pinaceae > Picea > Picea mariana. The sequence continues at coordinate 22,498 of JASDQU010737271.1, forward strand.
TCCTTATGGATTTTTGGTAATCCATAGATTCTTGGGAGCATGCAATTCCTAGAGGTGAGCTTGTTTTTTGTTTCATTATCTAATGAATATTCTTCAATGACCCAGTAGACCTCTTTCATAATCTTATTACTTGGATCCCCATTTAGTTTTTTATAATGACCAATGTTTTTCAAATGATCAAGCATCTTATTGTCATAATATGTATTGTTCATTATGTTCATTATAACTGCGACATTTCCTTTGTCTTCTCTAAGGATTTTAATGTTCTTGTTTTTCTCAATTGTCTTAGAGCTACAATCTCTTCTTTGCTAATATTCTTATTTGGTAATTTATCTCTTCCGATGGTGACAATGTTAGGTTAAACTTGACTCGGTGAAAGGGTCAAATTCGTTAGGTCAACAATGGTGGTTTTGGGCACATGGTTTGTATATTTTTAATGACAAAAATTAGCAAGCTAATATTCTATCAAACACTTAGAAACCTAGAGACAATTATCTTCATAAATTTCAGAAATGCATAAAACCCACATTCAGAAATTACCATAAGCAAAAATACACATTGCTAAGAAAAATATGCAGCAGAAATACACAGTGGACAGTAACCCATAACACACAGAAATTTAGGCAAATGCCAAGGAAAACCCCAATGTAGAGAAACCCAACGAGAGAAAGAGAGATCTATTATTCATCTTCAGGAAAGTACATATCAACAGCAAAATAACATTTCCAACCAAAGAAAATACCTCACAACACCAAATCTATCCCACAAAAATCTGCCTCGTTTTCTGTGCCAAAACTATACCGATGTCTAGCCTCTTTTGTACCTCATTTTCCGTGCCCACAGTCACCTATACGGACTGTTCCGTATGGCCCAAAAACAACCACCGAAAATCTGAAAACCGCCTCGAAAACCATGCCAAAAATCGCCTCAATTTCTATGCCAAATTCGTACGACTGTACGGATTCGTACTGTACGGCCTCCCACAACAGAAAAATATTTCGGCCTCAAAAACTCACAAAAAAAAATTCTCGGGAAATGTGCCCTCCTTCCTTGGAAAACGTGCCCTCTTTGTTTCTCACTTTCCTCTATCAAGCTTACTCTGAAAATCTCTATAACTCTCCTCCCGATGTCTTATCAAACATTTGACATGTCTTGCACACTACCCAACGCATTTTTTTGCAATTTGAAAATGACATTTTCCCCCCAAAAGTGTCTTTTCACCTTCCTCAACCCTAGATCCAAAGGCCAATATTAGATCTTGCCTTTTTCAAGATCAAGAGTCATGATCCATTCCCTCCAAAATGTCTCATTTAAAATTAAACTGAATTTCACTTTATTACATAAGTGTTTTATGAAAATAAAGTCACTTTAAAAATAGAAGGTACACTTTATTAAAAAAGTCACTTTAATAAAAGAACCACTTAAAACAGCTTTATAAAACCTATTACAAAGTTAAGCGCCTGGTAGTGTAAATATTAAGGTAACATCCGCATACAAGACAAAACATGTGGAGTACCTCCCAAGCTAAAAATCTAACACTCCCTCTTAGCGAGGGATGTACTCGCTACCATCTCCATCATCTGGTCCCATCACATTGTGCTCTGTAGGAGCTCCCTCTGAACCTAAAGCCACCTGCAACATTTGTAGAAACTTAGACTAGAAGATCTTCTCTTGGCAACCTCTCGGAACCCTAAGCTCACTTCATCTTGAGCATCGGTTCGATCAACCTGGTTGAGCCTTCTGCCAGTGCTCAGAAGAGACTCACTCTCTTCTCTCGGAATGCAAGACTGATACCTTGGCACCACCACAGTCTCAGAAGCCTCCTCACACTCCTCATATGACACTGAATCATACATCAAAGGCTGTCCTCTAAACATATACAACCTATTCACCTGGTTACCGATCAGCTGCAGCTCTACCGGGTCCACTCCCTCTCTATAGATAAAGACATGTTCCCTCTTGAACAATACGCAATATCCTACATCCTCCAAGGCCAAGACTGAGAGAAAGTTAACACTCAACCCTAGAACAAAGAGAGCTCCATCAAGCTCCAAGAGTACCCCAAACTCGAGTTGGAATCTAACATTCCCAACTCCACGTACAACTCTCGCCATACCACCTTCATTTACCACCTGTCAGTCAGAACCAATCTCTGTGAAGTCTGGGAATACTCGCCAGATTCCCATCATGTGGTTAGAGGCTCCGCTATCCACAATCCATCTGACATCACCTCTGAATCCTCCACTGTCGACACTGGAAACTAGGGTAACCAAAGAAAATTCCCTATCGAACTTTGAAGCAAAATCCTCTATGGTTGTTGTAGCAGCTATCTAAGGCCCCTTTGACTCCTTCCTCTTCTTCTTCCTCTCATGACAATGAGAGGCAAGGTGCCCCAACTGGTTACAACAATAGTATTTGACTTTACTCAAGTCCCTTCCAGAACTTCCTTTCTTCTTGCTCTTTGCCACAAGAACAACATTCTCATCAGCTATGTCTATCTTCTGATCATTGCTTTGAGATATTTCTCTGATCTCCTCCTGAGTGAAATCATCCCACAGTCTACTCCAATCTTGTAGATGCTCACGACCCACCACGCACTTCACGAAGACTTCCCAATCTTTGGTGAAGCTATTTAAGGCTATCCTCACCAACTCAGAATCCAAAATGACCTCTCCAACAGCTGCCAACTCANACAAGAACAACATTCTCATCAGCTATGTCTATCTTCTGATCATTGCTTTGAGATATTTCTCTGATCTCCTCCTGAGTGAAATCATCCCACAGTCTACTCCAATCTGGTAGATGCTCACGACCCACCACGCACTTCACGAAGACTTCCCAATCTTTGGTGAAGCTATTTAAGGCTATCCTCACCAACTCAGAATCCAAAATGACCTCTCCAACAGCTGCCAACTCATCTTTAACTTGAGCCACTTGGGTAAGATAAGAAGAGACACTCTCCTCCTTACCCATCTTAGTATCATGCAACTTAGCCCTCAAGGCCATCTTCCGGTTCTCGTTCTTTGCCTCAAACAAGTTTTTAAGTGCATCCCACATCTCCTTGGCAATCTTTTTCTCAGCCAAGTGTGGGATTAGGTGATCCTTCACCCCATCCAGAATAATCCTCTGAGCTTTGGCTTCCTTAACCTCATGCAAGTCCAAAGCAACAGGATCTACTGCGAGAGCTACTACAAAAGAGTTGACATAGCTATAGATCTTGTTCTCCTTGAGAACGACTGACAAACGAACCTTCCACTGCAAGTAGTTGGAAATGCCATCCAACCGATCCTCATATCTAATGCTTGTAGCCATATTCCCTGTCACAACTCAAGGAAAACAATCACACCCTTTTGCCAAAAAGTCACACTGCCCACTGTCACTCAGAGCCCAAGCTCTAATACCATGTAGATTTTTAATGACAAAAATCAGCAAGCTAATATTCTGTCAAACACTTAGCAACCTAGAGATAAATGTCTTCATAAATTTCAGAAATGCATAAAACCCACATTCAGAAATTACCATGAGCATAAATACACATTGCTAAGCAAAATATGCAACGGAAATACACAGTGGATAGCAACCCATAACACATAGAAATTTAGGCAAATGCCAGGGAAAACCCCAATGAGGGCAAACCCGACGAGAGAGAGAGAGAGAGAGATATTATTCAGCTTCAGGAAAGTACATATCAGCAGCGAAATAACATTTCCAGCCAAAGAAAATACCTCACAACACCAAATCTGTCCCATGGAAATCTGCCTCGTTTTTTGTGCCAAAACCGTACCRTTGTCCAGCCTCTTTTGTACCTCGTTTTTCGTGCCCATAGTCACTTGTACGGATTGTTCCATATAGCCAAAAAACAACCACCAAAAATCTGAAAATTGTCTCGAAAATCGTGCAAAMAATTACCTCGATTTTTGTGCCAAATCCRTACAGTTGTACGGAATCATATGGACTGTACAGATCCGTACAGTACGGCCTCCCACAGCAGAAAAATATTTCGGCCTCAAAAACTCACAGAAAATTTTTCTCAGGAAATGTGCCCTCTTTGCTGCTCACTTTCCTCTCTCAAGCTTACTCTGAAAATCTCTCTAACTCTCCTCCCGATGTCTTCTCAAACATTCGACATGTCTTGCACACTACCCAACGCATTCTTTTATACTCTGAAAATGACATTTTCCCCCCAAAAGTGTCTTTTCACCTTCCTCAACCCTAGATCCAAAGGCCAAGATTAGATCTTGCCTTTTTTAAGATCAAGGGTCATGATCTATTCCCTCCAAAATGTCTCTTTTAAAATTAAAGTGAATTTTACTTTATTACATAAGTGTTTTATGAAAATAAAGTCACTTTAAAAATAGAAGGTACACTTTATTAAAAAAGTCATTTTTAATAAAAGAACCACTTAAAACAACTTTATAAAACCTATTACAAAGTTAAGTGCCCGGTAGTGTAAATATTAAGGTAACATCCGCATACAAGACAAAACATGCGGAGTACCTCCCGAGCTAAAAATCTAACATGGTTTTGGTAGCCCGTGGATTACATGTAATGAAATCATTTAAAAGACTAGTGATACTCCATTGTAATGTGCCAAAAGTTGAGTGGTGAAGGCTCACTTAGTTGGGGCCAAGAGGTTGGTCGGCTTGGCTGGGTTTAGTCAAGGGACTAATATATCTATTAGTTTCTTTTTCTAGTTTGTGTTTTCTAGGATAAAATATTGTTGTTGCTATGTTATTGGTTGTTTTATTTTATCTCCCTCACATTTTTATTTCCTTACATTTGGTATTGGAGAAACATTTTGGCTTCAGGGAGACACCTTTGTTGGTAAGGGTTTGGCTTGGTTTGGGCCTGTGATAGGCGTGGTCTAATGTCGGTGCTGCAGAATATGATAAAGAAAGATGGAGTGACCTATCTATCGGAGTACAAAGCTAGGGTTTCAACGAAATAAATCCCACAAAGAGAAGTTACGAGAGATGGATTAGTCTATGACCAAGGATTTTGGTGGCACAAAGAGAGCACCATATGTGCAAAGGTGAGAGGATGGCGGCACATGTGCCGGGATAGCAATAATGAAAACAAAAGTTTATTATAATGGAGTTGAAAATGTTTATTGCATGTAACTAGGAATACAAATGTAAGACTTGGTTAGGCATGTGTAGCCTTGAAAAATTACTGATAAATTATGGAGGTAGACCTAGGTGATGTGGGGGACATGTCGGATTGTCAGATAGCCTGGTTATAAAATTTGAGGGGGATAGGGCCTTAAGGTGAGTGGTGTAGACTCACTTGTCGATTTGGTTGGATTTGGTCGAGGAAAACCCCAATTCAAGTTTAAAGGGGAATGTTTCAAGTCAGTGAAAGGGTCAAAGTCGTTAGGTCAACAATGGTGGTTTTGGGCACATGGTTCTATAGCCTATGGTTTTAGAGCTCGTGGATTACATGTAATGAAAGCCTTTAAAATATTGGTGATACTCCATTATAATGTGCCAAGAGTTGAGTGGTGAAGGCTCACTTAGTCAGGGCCAAGAGGTTGGCTAGCTTGGTTGTGTTTGGTCAAGGGACTAATGTATCTATTAGCTTGTTTTTCTGGTTTGAGTTTTTTAGGATAAAATATTGTTGTTGTCATGTTCTTGGTTGTTATATTTTATCTCTCTCACATTTTTATTTCCTTACAGACAACACATTCTTGTCTAATGGTTTCTAATATAATTTGTCATATATCTTGGTACTTATTGGGTGGAAAAATTGCAGGAATTGGTTTGTAGGTCCCATTTTAGTGGTAGGTCCCAATTTGGAGATTTGGGGTCTAGAACCTTCCAGAGCCATTTTGAGGCATCCAACAATGTTTTTAGGTTCAAAACTTTGTAAGTGTTAGTCCTTGAGACAACCTCCTTGATTAATCTAGTTCAATTAATCTTCAAGGGGTAAGTTTTCAGGTTTACAGATTATGTCAAAACCTAAAGAGTTGATCATAGGAAACATGAATCGAAGATATAACTGTTTATAACTCAAATGAAAGGAAGACATAAGGAAAAAGACTAGAAGAATATTTCATTAAATCTAAAATGCTTTTAGATACATGAAGTCAAATATAAGTATGAACACAACCTACAACCACAGGTTTTGCATTGATGCCTTCAAATACAAAGAAGTTGAAGCTTGTAGATAGGGAATAGTGCAGCAATTTTATCCATAATAGAAGAAAGAAGTACATAAATAGRGATCCAGCTCCAAGAGATCAAAGTCTCTGTCTGCAAATTTCCGGATTTCCTTTCTCAGAATATTACATAAAGCCCACTCTCTTTACCTCACACTCTCCAATGCCTCTGGAGCCTTAAAACCCCTCTCATAACATTCCATTCATAGAATATATAAATTTTAYAGGATAGAGATTAAATCCAAAGTTTAAAGGATCGGGGATTTAAACATAGCACTTAGTTGCATTTCAATGGGATCCATACCACCTTTGACTTCCCAAAAAGAATCGTTGGAAAGACTTAAGGCAAAAAGGTAGGAGAGTTGTTAAAGATCCTAACTTTATGGTATTACTTTGAACAAAGATTTTTATGGGATTACTTTGAACAAAGATTTGCTGACACTTTMTCACGTATCCCATCCTTTAGATGATGTTGACAGGTGTTAAGAAAGATAATCTTGCCTTAGAGAAGCCCGGGGAATCACCATATCGGCTGCCACCTCTGAAATCTGCATAGTTTGTTTTTATGAATAATACATGCAATTTAGTAGCCTTTCTRTTTTAAAATGTGGATAAATGCTACCAAAATAACTGGGCATTAATTTTATTAAAATGAATACTTTTAGCGGCGAAATCCTCTGATAACCACTACCACAGGCATCAAGTGCAAGCTCTGTCATTTTTTTTTTATCTGGCAACAAAAAACTCTTCAATTGTATCTTTGAGGTGCACCTTTGGAAAAGATTTGATAAATGGTAAAACCACTACTTGGTAATAAAGAGCAGATAAATGCCCAGGCTCAAGTGCATTGTTAAATCAAAACTAATGTAAGGGTAGAAACCAGGCATAATTTTCTCATTAAATAAATCAAACACAACCTCGACCAACTCTCATACCAATTTCCAGAGATACACTAGAGCGCTAGGATCTTACACTTGAGATCAGTGTTTTTCATTCACAAGATCCCGAAGGCGATTGAAGAGGATACATACTGCTCGACTTACAGAAGAACACTAAGACTCATACTAGACTCTCTCTCTTGTTCATTCCGACTCGAATGAATAAAATGAGAGGGGTAGAGCCTTATTTATACAAGGTTGAGCAAGTTACCGGTAATTTCATACTAGCAACTGTCGGTGACAAAAGATTCCATGAAGTGGATGGGGCAGCTGTGGACTACAACAGTTATCTCGTCCCTTAGAAGCTCGGCCATACGGGGACCCATACCAACTTTTACGGAATGACACTGACAAAAGTAATCATTCCTAATCACATGAATACACTGTGGAGCTCTACAGGAACCCATGGAACTGTCGGGACACCACTGTCGGCCCGATAGACATGAAAGGAATAACTTTATTACAAAGTGGTACAACTAGGCCCATCATGCTTCCATTCTATTTATTATATTACATTCAGCTACAGAATCAAAAGAGGCATCACTATCATAACCAAAGTGACTGCTGGGAGGAGAGTTGTGATCACTTGAAAAAGGAGGAAGCCCGCTGAAACACCTGTAGAAAGGGGATCCTTGCATAGCAGGTATCAGCTCATCTTCTGGTACACACAAGTCACCAAAATAGTCACTGGTAACCTTATATGAAGGAGGCAGAGATGGCTCAGTCTTTCCAAAATGTAGCTCACTACCCATAAAAGATAGTTTAAAAACAAACCATCCCTCATAGTGTGCGGCTTCTTGAACTTCTGCTTGAAACCATTGGATGAAAGCTTCTTTACTGGCCTTGAAGAAATCAACATCTCTAGAACAATAAGTCCAGAACAGTATATACAACCAACCAGACCAAAAATAATGATAATCTTTGAAAGGAGAACACTCGAAGGTGATCCAACAAGATCCATCAGTCTTAGTTTGTAACATGATCTTGCAGTAATCTTCATAAGTGATGTCTGGTGTGTATAGGACTATATATGCTTGTCCTTGGAATGGTCCTCCAGTCATTATACCTCTGGCAACATTCTGGCTATATCTGAAGTAGCTAAAATATGTTTGCAGGTGATTATATGACTGCACCCAATTATTTAATATTTTTATACAAGATGGACTAGACTTAATACAACACGCTAAACAATCAAAACAATAACAATATTTACAATTATCACACACTAGGATCCATTTGAATCCTGGTGGAGGAGCATCCCTTATGCTCAAGGAGGATGAAGCCATTTAATTGTTTTGTCTTGTTCTTTCTTAGGAGCAACTTCTCTTGTAAGCAGATCAACAACACAATTATCTTTTCCTGGCTTATATTGGATTTCAAAGTCAAATCCGTCAAGCCACAAGATCCAACGCAAAATCATGTTATTTCCCTGTTCCAATCACCTTTGATTAGATAACATTCCTTTCATATGCTTCAGGTCTGTTCTAACAATAAAATGTACAGGTTTTAGAAACATCCTGAATTTCTTGATGCCGTTTTTTACAGCCAGTATCACTCTGTATATCCAGAGAGGAAGGATATCTTGACTCTGTATCACTGAAGCATCTAGAAGTGTATATACAGACTTCTTCCAACTTAGGACCATTTTTCTGCAAWAGTACTACTGCCCAAGTATCATTTGAGGCATCAGTTTCAAGAATTAGCTGAAGGGTCATATCTGGAAGATATAATTTCARAAGATTCTGGATCTTCTGCTTTATGATCTAAACAKCTTGAGTCATTTTGTAATTCCATGGTAGGGTTTTACTTAGTCTCTTCTGAAGTATCCGAACATCTTTCGTTTTATTCTCATAGAACTGTCGGATATAATTTAAACAACCAAGGAACCTTTGCAGCTGTTTGTGATCAAGGATTTCGTCAGGGAATTCAATGAGTTTCTTCAATACATGATCTTGGAGTTCTACTTCTCCTTTGGATAGTATCAGTCCACGATACTCAATCTTTGTCTGTGCCCAACAGAGCTTAGAACGACTGAGCACCAAACCATGTCTATACAATAAATCATAGACTACCTTCAAATGTTGTACATGTGCTTTACAGTCTACAGAGCAAACGAGTAAATCATCAATATATACAATAACAAAACTCAAATGTTTGAAGATATCATCCATCCGTTTTTGGAATTCTGATGGTGCATTCTTCAAACCAAAAGGCATTACTCTCCACTGGTATTGTCCATTAGGAACAACAAATGCAGTCTTATATCTGTCCTTAGGGATAATTCCTATTTGCCAAAATCCGTTTTTTAAATCAAACTTACTAAATATGTTACACTTCCCAATCTTTGAAAATAATAATTCTTTAGAAGGCAGAGGAAATCTAATAGGCAACAAAGCTTCATTCAGGGCTCTGTAATTTATCACCATCCTGGGTTTTCCTCTTTTATGTTCACTGTGTTTATTGACATAGAAGGCAGGACAAGCCCAAGGGCTTCTACTTACTTCTATTAGTTTCATTTTTAGCAATTCTGCTATCTCTTCTTGGCAGTATTCTAATTCAGTAGGAGACATATGATTAGCAGAGGCCTTTTGAGGTCTGGGAATGTAATCTTCCTTATATGGCAGACTGACAAAATATTGTTCTCTGGTTCAAAAGGCATTGGGATAGTCTGATGTACAATCAGATTCTATCTTTTCTTTAATATCTTTGATCATTTCTAACCCATGCTTTTCAGCATGTCCAATAATCTTTTGGATGTGTATCAGACTGCTTGCAGATTTTTCAACTTGTTGCATTGTTTGTTTTACTGCAATTCTTGTCTCATAAGTGGACTTGCTTGGTACCTTTATTGTATTTCCCAAAATTGTAAGTTGTACAAAGCTATTACCTACAGTAAAGGGTAAGCATTTATTTACAAAATCTTGTCCTAAAAGTATATCTGCACCAGTATCATAACAACAGAGAGTAACTGGTACTTTTTCTTCCTATAAGTAGATGGAGAAGTCTGGAGCGATGTATTTAATCTTTATTTCTGATTTGTTGACAGCTCTAAAAGATATGTCTATTGGCTGCCAATAGTATGATGGTATGGCTCCATATTTGGCACAGGAATTCATAGCACCTGTATCTAATTGTGCATCTAAAGTATATTGTAGATAACCTTGGACTTGGATATTTACAGGGATGACCAATCTGTCATCTAAGCCTTTAACTAGCTTAGATTCAAATAGTTCAGAGTCTGACTCTTCTTTGAACATCTCTTTTTCCAATTGTTCATCTTTCTTCATTTTGAGATAGTTCAATTCTTCTTTCTGCAACTTTAAGCTTTTCCAAAATTCTTGTACTAATGCTTCTTTTTCTTTTATTGATTCTTCAAGGAGGAAGATAGTGTTGTCTAAAGATTCATCATCAGATGTAGTCTCTTGAATAGGTTCAGAAAACTTTACAATACTCTTTCCCTTGGCTTTCTACTCTTGTTTTGGAGCTCTGATGAACTCAACATCAGTGGGTGTGTAATGGTGAATATTCACCACGCTTGGCTGCTGGATTGCATCAATTTGTGCAGTGAGTCGAGATATTTGAGAAGCATAGCGATCAGAAAGTTGGAATTGTCCGGGA